>VUQI01032813.1:12312-22539 GCA_015106735.1 Paratilapia polleni | reverse complement strand
GGAGCAAAAAAAAGAAGAAAAAAAAAAAAAAAAAAAAAAAAAAAAAAAAAAATAGGGAAGGGGATTTTTTTTTCTTTTCCATGCAAGACTGGGAATGTTTGTGTATTTTGTGGAGAATGACAAAGAGAAAAGAGAGGCAAAAAATTGGACAGAGGGCAAAAACAGATTGAATGAAAGAGATTGAGAAAGTGATCCAAAGACAAAGTGTGTGTGTGTGTGTGTGTGTGTGTGTGAGAGAGAGGTGGTATTTTGACATTTTATTAGAGTCTCAATGAGGTCTGCACAAGACAATGCTCTCCTGCCTCCTCGTTTAGCCTGATCTTAATTGGCCATTAGATTGAAAAATAGCCCATACCTCCTCTCCTCCTCCTCTGTGCTCGTCTTCTCCTCCTCTCCTCTGCAACTTCAGAGCTGATTAGACCTTTGATTTACTAATAAACACACAGAAACAGATTAGCTGCAGAACTGAGGTGGCAACAGCTATGCTTTACTGTGTCTGGAATAGGAAAATACCAGCCGAGGCCTCTGAAATACTCACTGAAACCTAGCTAAATTTAGTTTAAAGTCTTCTAATTTAAATTGCCTTGACACTAAAAACTAACACTGACAAAAGGTATTCCTTTGGAATAAAAATAAACTGATCTTCACATCTAATGGAAACTTAAATTTTTGGACCAACATCACACAATCAAAGTATCTTCTGGAACTTACTAAGTTTCATTCCCTGATGCCAAGCCATGTTAAGCCTATATTAACCTGCTATTTTGTTTGTTTTGTAGCCCTTATCTTCCGTAGCTGCAGATGACTACGCTTTACGCCTTTTTTTTCTACAAAACTCACACTGGGCTCTTATGATAAATAAGACATTACCCACAATGAGAGGAACTCAATCAGCGCTTGTGTTGGCTGAGAGTGAGAAAGACAGGGATAATTACTCACTAAATAGGCAATCACCGAGGTGGCGCCCACACAATCAAGCCTGCATGTGTATTTTGTGGAGCCTTCACAGAATTGCCGGCCAAAAGCCTTGGAAAATGACGCACCGAGCAATAAAGTAGGCAAACAGCAGTCCCACCAGGCTAATACTGTAACCACGGGTCACAGGTAGGGCTTGAAAGTGATCATTAAACAGATGTAATTCAAACTGCAATCACATGTTCAATGCAAAGTGAGAAGAGACAGTCCTGCATCGTGAGTAATGGAAGAACACATTCCCCTTCATCATTCATTCGAAGCAGAAACTCAGTTTTGGTTTTATCTATTCTGTCCTGGATTTTGTGTTCATTTTCTTCTCCTACAGTTTCTGTAAATGTATTTGATTTAGTGGTTTCATAAGGATTTCCTGGAATCATAAACCTGACTGATGACCAGACTGACAAAGAAAAAGTAGAAAGCATAAACTGTATATGGATGAAGCCACAGTGTCAGCTGCTGGTTTAGACTTACATTTTGAAGATTCGAATTTGACATTTTAGCCGTCGTCATCCTGATTATTTTTAAACTGGTCAAGCAGAACCTAGTGGAATGCATCTGAGGATGAAGGCATACAATATTTCTCATGACAACAGATTGGTGAGCACAGTATAACTGGATTGTTCTAGTACTGGAAATGTACATATTGCTGACTGCACCTTTATTTTCATACAACCTTTTACAACAGTAAAATCAGGTAAAGTGTATGCTGACCATCTTGTTGCAAAATCCTGCCGAGTAAACTCAGGTCAACACTGGGGTTCACGTAGATTTTCCATGTACAAGGTGTGATTGAAAAGTTACAGGAATCAGCTCATAAAAATCATGAATGTTCTCTGATTAAAATAAATCTGATGTCTCATTCAAGATCGTCTTTTTGGGCACATTCAGATGGCTTCCAACTGCTATTTATAGATCACTTCCTCGAAGTCCTGTTGTGACCACTTCCTCTTCTCCCCCAAACTTGCACAGAGAGCAAGCATGAACTTCTCTTTCAAAGTAGCCAGAATTTTGTGTGGAGGATCATCATTGATTAGAAGGGCTATGACTGAGCAGTTTTCAGTTGAAGAATCCTCAGTTTCCAAACCCAAAAGCAATGCAACTGGTGAGGCACAAGACCGGGAGCATGCTCATAACCTATTTTTTTTTTCAACATTTATTGGTTTCTGCACAGTGATCAGTGGTCCACAAGGGTGAGACTGTCAACAAAGAGTTCTACTGCAGCGTCCTGATCTGTCTGAGAGACAGCATTCATCACAAAGCCCTGAACTGTGGTGAAGGCCATCATCTGCCAGGGTAGATTGCACTGAAAACACAGGTGTTTTTTGAATGCCCCAATTCAGTTCAATTCAATTCAATTTTATTTATATAGCGCCAAATCACAGCATTATTCTCATCGAGGCACTGCATACTGTGGGGTACAGACCCTACAATATTGACAGAAAACCTCAACAGTCAGACAACCCCCTATGAGCAAGCAATTGGTGACAATGGGAAGGAAAAACTCCCTTTCAACAGGAAGAAACCTCCAGTAGAACCAGGCTCAGGGAGGGGGCAGCCATCTGCCGCGACCGGTTGGGGGTGAGGAAAGATTTGCATTCCTGGAATTTTTTCCACTTTTTGAAGGATCACTACTTTGATGCACTAAAGTAAAAAGGGACATAACAGGACTACTATGGAGTGATCAAAAAATAGTACCCATGCTGAGAACAGTCCAGAGCTGCAAGAGAAGGTAAGGCCAGGTAAATCAGGTTTTTTGCTTTTATATTCCCAGTCCCAAAACTTTTAGATCACCCATCGTATTACCCACCTAAACAGGTTGTGCTTTGGCATTGTGGGGCTCTTGGCTTGCAGCAGAGATCCCTCCAGCATGAAAATGCACCCCAAACACACATACACTCACACACAGTGAAACAAAAACTGCTCACGACTGGCTTGAGGACCACGACAAAGAGCCCAAGGCCTTCAAAACAGACTCCTCAGATCCCAGTCCCATTGAACATTTGTGTGATACACCGAAAGCCCACCAAAGCCCTGTAGCTTTGACAGCTATGCTTACTTTCGGCAGCATAAAAACACTTTGTTCAACAACCTTTCAAAGAAACCCAAAGAGGAAAAAAATCTCGTAAACCTATAAATTATTTTTATGCAGCATACAGCAAGTCCATCTAATCAACTACAAATGGTCCTTAATTACTTTGACTAAAATATGAATCTATCAAATACAGACTCAGTATCTGCCTTGAACAGATAGTTAAGTGCATACAATTTAATGACACTATCTGAATAGAAAGCATATTTGCATACTATAATATACATTATTACTTAGAAATTATTAATTGGCATCTCGCCAGACAAGACAAGCTCCTCAGTGTGGGCGGGAGGGGATGTAGCTAATTTAAGTCTGTAAGAGACTCATCAAATTTGGCATGAACACATCATTTACTAAATGGTTATTGATTTCACAGAAGCTGTATCAGCAACAAAATACCTTTCAGTTAACAGTGATAACACCGGTAAACTTTTTTGGTTTGCCTTTAAAGGTGCTGACACAGAGGAACTTCAGTTGAATGCTATGTTCATCTGTACGTTAAGCAAAGCACAATGGCAAAAATAAGCAGCATTTTTCTCTATTCCTATAAATGTTGCTTAGGAAAATACACTTTCAGCTGATAGAGAGGCTTTACATACTGAAATAAAGTTTTCCATACAGCAAGAATGGTATGCTATTCATGTGTTTTCTATGCCCCACCCCCTTCCTTATTTATGTTTGTTATTATGAGACATGCTGTCAAATTTTCAATGATATCAATGATTTGATATAGCCCTCAGCAAGTACATTTGTGCTGCACTACATACTGTATCTTTCAGTGTCTGTGTATGCCCTAGTTTAGCTTGCCTCATAGGTTGTTAAACAGGCGATTAGTTTCACAAGGCAACACCTTTTAAACTTTGATGACTGGGTTTTCGTGGGTTTATATAGAGTACCAATGTGGTTCTTATAAATGTATGTATGGGTGCATTAGTATACAAGTGTGGATGAGTGCAGAGAGTATATACTTGTCTGTGTGCTTAAATCTACCTACCTGAACATACAGCATACTGAAAGGAAAGCCTTTTCTTGACTTATAACTAGGGCTGCAAAGTGCAAGGAATTTTACTAATGTATTATTTATGTCAAGCAACAGTTGATTATTAACAACAAGAGGTGCATTTTCCATAAAAGAGTATTTTCCATCTTTTCAGTGGCCCGTACTATTCAGTAAATACATATCAGTTAAGTATATGAGAAAATAGCCATATTAAAAATAGCCAGGGTTTAAAGTGAGCTGGAACAGTATTCTGGCACCTTCAGTTAATGAGTTATTAAATCTAATAGGAAGCTTAATATATAACAATATTAAGCCAGTGGATTTTTTTTAATGTGCTGCAGTCTGATGTTTCTTCCAGCTCATGCCTTGGAGATATTCAACAAATCAAAAAGTGATGTCATTGAATAGCCCACCTGTGTACACTACAGTCATCTTTTTTCCTTTAACATCTCTGTCATCCGTTCATGCTGCAGATATCAATAAAGTTGTGGTCGTGTTACTTCAGCATCTAGCTAGTGCTACCAAAATGGGGCAGGCATAATGGAGTAATTGTTTTTTTTAAGTGGCAGGTAATTTCTAAATTTAAAAAGCTCAAGGAAAAAAGGTAAAATATCTGGTATTCTTACATATTTTAATCATAAATCAAACTATCAAGTTTAGCTTGCACTTTTAAAGTTTACAGTAGTGGACTATGTTGGACTGCTTCAGGTCAGACTGTAAATGCTTACAGTCTGACCTGATGCTCTTTAATATCATTTGCCAGATTCCATCTTTGTACTAGCTTTATTCTGGCTAGGAGTTGGAAAGCAGCTGTAATAGCTCATGTAACATCTGCTTATATATTTAGAAGGCAGTTGGCTAAATCCACAAAGAGCAGTAAACCTCAGAGCCAGCAGCAACACAGGTCATGATCACAGCTGTCCACAAAGAAAATAAATCTACTGGCAGTCACTGTAAAAAAATAAATAAATAAATAAAATCAATTTGGGGGTTAATTTGAGGCAGCTGCATTTTTCCCCAGATCTTGGGTGAGCTGATATAGATGAAGACAACCTAACCTTTTTGTCTTCTTCTTGTTATCAAGAATGGCTCTAGACTTTAATATTATATAGCTTTTACCAAGTTAAAAAAATCAGGCTTTTTGTTGTAATAAGTGATAAATGATCAAGTTGCATTGGGCAGTGGTTGATGACATCTGCTCAGACAAAACTATGTCCAAATACTGTTTCACCCATAAACAAGGCCAAAGAATTTTTTTTGTATTTCACTGGAAAATGGGATTTACACCCAAAGAAGTGGAGAATGACACTCCGGAAAGCTTAAAAACACTGCAGCAGAACAACATTACAGCTAGAACTTTCACTGTGCCAACATATTCTTACCCTGAAGCGTCATTTAAGTTTTGTCACATGTCTCCAGGGTGGAGTAGAATTTTCATTAGTTGTGGGATAAACAGTTAAGGACCGTGGTTTGTGTTCACTTGTTGGACCTGTTTTTCACTTTGCTTTTTACTTTGACTTTCACCTGTTGGTTAGATTTAGGCAATACAAATTACTTTAGGAAAAGATTGTTGTTTGGGCTCATGAAACATGCCTTCACAATGGTAACCCTACAGGTTGGAAAATGATGACTGGGGAGTGATAGACCCATCTTATTTGCCATTACCTGCCAAAGCCACCAAGGTACACCTTATGTGTAAATGTGACATGCTACCGGTCACCCTGGGCATGAGAACAACCTGTTCAATGTGCTAAAGTTTAAAGGAATTAGTTGCATTGGGCCTTGGGCTACATATTATTTTCCATTTATGAACAACAGCAGAAGAGGGTCTTCTTTATTCCTCATTTTATTCCTTTCATTACATGTACATGGTTCTTATAATATCACACCACTCTAAGACCCAGTTGCCATGATTACAGCAGTTGCCGTCAAAAGATGAAACCTTCTTGATTTAACCAATTAACCAACAACCGTTTAATGTGATTTAACAAATGGTGTGAGCCTACAAAAAGCTGTGGGATCCATGACACATTTAGCTGGTTTTTTGCGCTTGTGGAAAAGGCAGTTTGTTAAATGCCATAGAAAACAACATAAAGATGTCAGATTTTTTTTTTTAAGGTAACAACCTCATCAAAATTTGTATTGAAACATACAACGCAGCGTTTGAGTAGGATTATTTTCCCAGTGCGGGATTTGTAGTAATTCACTAATGTTAAGAAGGATTTTAAATAAAGTTTTCTTACTTAGGGAAGAGAACCTTGAATCTCCAGTTTCACTTTGGCTCTTTAAGGGCAGTCAGCACTTACACTTTTTCTGAAGAATATTCTTACTATAAAGTAGCTCATAAAATAATCATAAAACAGGCACTCATTGCTGTCTACCAGTCATCTGACAGATATTAAGAAACAGCCTTGCTTAGCAGCAACTTATATTTAAAAGCTGCTACTTAAATATGCACTATCAAAATGATTTGATGTTTTCACACGTAAGCCATTTGATTTCACATACAGTAATCTTGTGTGCATATGCAAAAGCTTTCCTTTTTTGTAGTTATTATTGAGGAGATCCTTCCTGAGAAAGAAAGGCCAGACCTTGGAAAGGTTTAATCAATAGAGGAATGTTCTCAGTAATGAAGTGTGTCAGCTTCTTAACAGGACTAAAACCTTCATCAAGTCAATGAGGAGGGGAGAGTTAAACCTGTGGCCCATCTGAATAATCACGCTGCCTTATTGACTGACCGCCAGACGAGGCGAATGCCAAACACCGGCATGGTCAATCACACGTAGGAACACAGACACATGGGCAAAGATTAGAGATTACATCTCAATAAACAGAAACACAAACAGAGCTAAGTTACACATAATCAAATGCTGCTTGCAACAAATATATATACACAGACCTGCTAAATGTTAAATATATATATATATATATATATATATATATTCCATAGAATGAAACTTGCAAGCAAACAGAAAGCAAACAGCCACTAGTAAAACAATCACAAGTGAAGGTTCACATACTCGTAGATTTTATTATTATTATTATTAATTTTATTTTATTTTTTTTGGACAACATCACAAGCTCTTTATAGCAGATGGAGTCTAGCTGTCAAAAAACTGTCGTTCTATTATTCTGAGCATTTTGACTTTAAAGTTCACACAGTTTGTTCTTCACCTTGGAAATCTTGTTTCCTCAACTCAAAGTTGACTTATAAAGAAGAATTTGAATTGAGGTGGTCATGTTGAATTTAAAAAAAAAAAAAAAGAACACAACAAAAAGATAGTTTTAATGTTTTGCAAGGATACACGGTTTTCTTTTTTGTTTTGTGAGTTGCATGGTTTACTGTTATGGGGATCCTTAGTTTTCTTTAACACCCTATATAAATTTTAGATATCCATGTATTGATGTATTTTTTCACTGTAAACACATTCCATGCTCATGCTTTTCTCCACTCCTTTCTCTACCCCGCAGCTTATGTTAAAGCATAAGGATTGGCAATTCTGAAACACCTGGGAGCAGCAGTTTTTTTGGCAATGGCTTCTAAGCCACATTTGAAGCGCTTTTGCAACTGCCGTGTTGGGTTTTTTTTATTAGCCAAAAGTGACCATCCTTGGAGGAGAGGGTTATTGGCTGGTGCTAGCAAGCTTGGTTAGCAAGCTGCATCCATTAAACTGGTGAAACAGGTGCAACAGGTGAAACACACACACCCATATGCCCATAAGTAGCAGACTAATGAAATACCAGAATTTCACTTACCAAAACTGAAGCGCGACATTTTTGGATGGTCTGTACCTTGTAGCAAGCCATATTATTTGTCAGATAATAATATCTAAAATGCTCCAGCAGCACAAATACTGTCAAGAGGTCCACTCAGTGCCTGAGTCGGGATGCCTACGAATCAAAGCAGCCATGCCCCTCACTTCCATTATCCAGATGGATGAGTTAAAGAAAAAAAATTACCCCCTATACAGCTGTTATGAAGGGGTAAATTACGCATAGAGCTCCAAAGGGTTTATTTTTGTTTTTATATGTATTTTTTGTACATGGCTGTAAGCAAGCTTTTTGTAGCTTTTTAATGCTATTTCAGTGGGTATTTTAATGTGGGATTCTATGGGTATTGCCTCACTTTTGCCTCAAGTGGCCACTTGATGAACTGCAGCTGCAAAGGGCACTACACCTGCGGCTTGGGACATGATGACTTATGACGTGTTTGAATCAAAATGAGCTACAGTGGGTGTGTTCAGGACAATGAAAGAACATGTAATCCAGTGCTACAGAACAGTGTGGCTCAGTGATGTTTTTGGACATTAATGGAACTCCGTAAACCAGAAAAACAGCAGCTACAGTGTGAGGATTTGGATACAAAGAAACACAGAAAATGACTAGCCTTATTCTATTTAATGGGCATGTTGGCTTTGCTAGGTAGTTAGCTCTCTCCAGTGTTTCTTGTGATATTCTTCCACAAAAATCAGTGCGATAATAAGCAAACATGTTTACGACCCCACTCAAGTAAAAGAAGGATGGAAATTAACTGTCTCTGAAAAGAACCTGTTTGGGAGAAAACCTCCAACATGGCTGCCACAGAGGGTGTTATGTGACATGAAAGCTTTAATCCACTACTGTACATCCACATAAATAAACATACACCCAAGCTTGTGAGCAGTGAATAATAACACCAACTGATCTGCATATGAAAACAGCGTGGTACATAAGCTCTCACTTTCTCAGCATGCAGCGCGCGGACGCTTGCACACTCGCTCCCTCTCTCTTTCTTATCCACACATCCAGAAAAGCTGGTCATCACTCCCTCTGTCTTCACTCATCTTTCACCACCCTCCCTCTCTCTCTCCTCTCCCTGTCTTTCATTGATCTCTCTCTCATTGGACTCATCACTCTGCATTCTCTGCAGACAAAGAGCAACCGCAGGATGACAATCACATTAGAGCACACAATCTATTTATGGCTTTGCCTCATATTTCAACTCCGTTCTCTCTCTTTTTTTTCACCTACACACACACTCACTCACTCCTTTCCTCTCTCTCTTTTTGCTCTCGTACTCTGTGATAATATAAACGCAGGGTTTTTAGTGGTAATGAGTTTTTAATGAAAAATGAATTATTTACAGTGGCTGGAGGACAGAAGATAAAAAAGAAGAGCAGGTGATATCAAAGCTGTGAAAATAATGCTGCAGTAAAGTTTATTAGAGTTTACTTTGGCTACGCTGATGACTGCATAGATTAGAAGTAGATTACGCTGGGTGTAATAGATTGATAAAAAAAAAACCCAACACATTTTTAATTGATTTGGCTGGCTCAGGTTCATGTAGTCTTTAGTGAAGTTAACTGCTGAGCAGTTAAGTCAGTCGGAGAAGATTGATTGCCTCTGACAGTTTCAGAATGTAGCGTACAGCCTTGCTCAGGAGACATCACAGGTGCCAGTGTGATATGAGGTGCCAGCCAGCTAAATGCCTGTCTCTCTGAAGTGGTGAAGCCTGAAGGCCTTCATGTTGCTGGCAGCTTTTTATTAACATTATTTATTTCTTTTTTTTTTTTGTTAACGATTACACAAGTCCTCTATAGACCAAATTCTTGAGCATAGCAAAACTTTAATAAGGAATTCCATCCAAATAGGTCCTTAAATTGAATATCAAATGTCAATGCATCCAGCAGGGATGCTGCTAGACTTAAAGCTCAAAATCACACATTTTTTCTTGGTGAAGTAAAATTAAAAAATTTAAATGTGCTATATGAAATTCTCTTGCTTAGGTCACTATTGCTGCCATTGCCATAGTGCTGCAGCAGTTACTGAAACAATTACTGGTAACGGTGAAAATGGCTGAGATACACCGATCAGACGTAACATTATAACCACCTGCCTAATATTGTGTTGATCCCCCTTTTGCTGACCATACACAACACAAACTGCGATGCACTGTGTATTCTGACACCTTTCTATCAGAACCAGCATTAACTTCTTTGGTAATTTGAGCTACAGTAGCTCGTCTGTTGGATCGGACCACACGGGCCAGCCTTCGCTCCCCACGTGCATCAATGAGCGTTGGCCGCCCATGACCCTGTTGCCGGTTCACCACTATTCCTTCCTTGGACCACCTTTGATAGATACTGACCACTGCAGACCGGGAACACCCCACAAGAGCTGCAGT
>VUQI01032813.1:0-12292 GCA_015106735.1 Paratilapia polleni | reverse complement strand
TACTGACCACTGCAGACCGGGAACACCCCACAAGAGCTGCAGTGTTGGAGATGCTCTGACCCAGTCGTCTAGCCATCACAGTTTGGGCCTCATCAAACTCGCTCAAATCCTTACGCTCGCGCATTTTTCCTGCTTCTAACACATCAACTTTGAGGACTAAACGTTCACTTGCTCCCTAATATATCCCACTCACTAACAGGAGCCATGATGAAGACATCAGTGTTATTCACTTGACCTGTCAGTGGTCATAATGTTATGCCTGATCGGTGTAGTACATTTTATTAAAATATCTATTCCAGCATACATTATGTGTTCAGGCTTAAAGTTAACACTTGGCAATAGGAAAACTGTGTGTCTGATATGACCATATTATGGCTCAATCACACTGGAGTAAAAATAAAATGGCGACTTCCTTGTGACTAGGTGACTCAGTGGCTGCCCGGTGATTGCACTGAATTTTTCAAATTCAGCAGATAGGCTGGCAGAGGTTTGCAAATAACTGCTGTGTAATTTTTATATGCAGACAGACTGCCAACATGTTCCAGTCAATCTGCATCAGTCTGTGCTGATGAGTGCAACTCATTTCGATGCAACCATTTCAAAGGAAACGAGACTGCAAGTTCATTGCACACGGTCGCAGTACTGCAGTCTCCATCAACTGTTTTCCCTAGCGTGACTGTAGCATTAGGTTTATCTGCTGTCAGACAATGCACAGAGCCGAGATGATGAGAAAAAAAAAAAAAATCTAAAGTCTGACATTTTGGCTCACAGGAATTACTTATACATATGCTGAATCATTATTTAAAACTTTGGTCATACTTAATATGAGCATCCACCTTTGCAACAGTATATATGAGAGACATCATAATAGGACCCTTTTAACAGTATTAAACCACAGTCATCAGCTGTCACACACAAATTACTACTGCAGAGAAATGTCACAGTGCTAATGTCTGAACATAGCCTTGCTAAGGCAACAGTTGTTGGCTTGCGGCATCAGTTTGAAAAACTTTTTTTTTCTTTTAAGAATTTGTCACGGAGTTAAACAGAGAGAGAAATATTAGTCCAGTAAACACAAAGTCAAGGTCAGACCATGTGCATCTTTAAACTTTCTTCTTCTCTGAAGCTGTGCACCAAGGTCCTGACTACTGGCAATAGTTCTTTTATTATGAGAGTAAAGGAACTCTCAGGTTCCTTTACTGAGAGTAAAGGAACAATTTGAAGAACAAATTGTTCGGAGTTTCCCTCTTTTTGGCCTTTCACTTTCCGAACTCAAACTTGCGCCCTCACTGCCCCATTGGCTCAGCTTTGCTGTAACCTGCAGCCTGTTCTGTGTCAGGACTCAGCCTTGATCTGTATTCAAGTTCACAGGCTTTAGTTCCTCCACCCCTGACTTCAAAAGGGAGAACCATGAGGGGAGATGAAGGATGGAAGTGTAGAGGGGACTCACAGTGTGTGGTCCAGTGCTGAATGAGGGAGAGAGGGTGGGTGAACTTTCGGAGATTTGCAAAGTTCAATAGCAAGTTCACACCACTCCATTTTTTATTTAAACACCAGAGACTCAGTCTTCAATAGCTCAGCTCAAGAAAGACCCCTCACCGCTGTCCACCTGGACATCATCAGATCTGGCCACTTCGAAAAAACCTACAAGTTAAATCACGAATTAAAACCAAAGTGAATATTGTTTCAAGAAAAGCTTGCTGCCACACACTTCATATCCCTCTTCTTATATGGAAATGATGATATTTTAGATGTGCATATTTGTTCTCTGCCATGCACACAAGCAGGTTTTCTTCCGTTTACAGGGACCGTTTCCAAACACTGAACTATGTATATAGAGCTTTATTTTTTAAGACTGATTATACAACACATGCTCTGGCATTTCAGAATAATTTACTCAGTTGTATAAACAATGCTTCTTTATATGTATGTACTGGCTATGTTCTTTATGTGTTTTCTTACTTTTTACATTTTCCACAGGTTCATCTGATGCATATGAGGGAATTAAACTGGCAATATTCTATATTTTTCTTACAGTCAACAAATCCTGTGAAAAGTCTAAAACCAATAACTAACCAATGTGTGTATTTCCTATAGCAAAAAGCCTTATATAGAGAGCAGCACTGTTCTCCAAAAAAATACTAAAAACTAATAAGTGAACCATTCTGTTAGCCTGGGCGAAATAAACACACCCTGAAGTTTATATTACTGCAGCCACAAATACTCGCTAGAACAGCTAATATCTATTGATCATCAGCTAGAAATAGTCCACAATAAATAGAAGGATGTAACTGTGACCATCTAAAGCTGCAGAATTTGATAAACTATCAAATGTTTGTAATAAGCTCCAGAATTCCCCTCAGCTCTGCAAAATATCATTTCCCTTACATGTTGTAGGGCCCAGAACTCTGAAACACTGATAAATCCAGAGCACACTACCTGCCCAGCAAAACAGATAAAGTTAACTAGCAGGTCAAAATAGTGAAGCAGTTATCTAAAACTATGGTGACATCTGCTAAGTAGGCAGGCAAAGAGTCCAAACACTGTGCCTGCTGGGTGATTAGCACAGTCACCTCCAAGCCTCCACATTGCTGGCTGGGGTTTTTTTTGTGTGAAGGTCAGTTTCACAGTCAAATCCACCCCTTTCTCATCACCTTACTGTTCCAAAAAACCAAGATGGCGACAGCAAAAGGCTTAGCTTGATGCTTCACAGTGGGACTAACTAGGGGTTAGGGTCGGATTTAGTTTTTGCCAGATGCTAATTAGGCATATTTATAAAAACTAGAAGAACATATTTTTCAAATTAAATTAGAGTGTTCGAAACTGGAAAAAATGGGTGGCTGTTAACCAAATCCTAACCCTAACCCTAACTCTAGATGGGTCACAAACCTGGTGGATGTTGGAGGTGGATGTGGAGGGTTTGAAACCAGTATAGAATATACTTATCCAAGTTTTAAGGTTCTTAGTCAGAGACAACAAACAATATTTAGAGATTATTTTGGTCATTTTGCTTCTTTTCGTAGTCATTTCCATAGTGCAAGCAAAAGATCCGTGGTTTGATTCTGGGAGGAAACACAAATCTCTTTGGGGTTGCATCAGGAAGGGCATCTGGTGTAAAAATCTGCCAAATCAGAACATGCGGAGCTACTGCTGTGGTGACGCCTTGTGAAAAAGGGAGCAGCTGAAAGTAGCTGTAGTCATGCAGCATCAGTTTTTGCAGGGACGTTGGGTCTCATTTCTTTAGCTTTTGGGCACATGTGCCAGTGCCTGACATTCCCACAATACAATAAAACTTAAAACCATCAAATAATTTTCTCTCTTATTTTCAAAATGAATTCCATTTTTTTTTAAATTGTACTGTGTGGAAAATGTATGTAGTCGAAAGTGCTTTGTAAAGTCAGCGTGTGTGTGTGAGTGTGTATGTGGATGCATGTATGTAATGGGGGGGGGCATCAATTCACTGTAGAAATGCCATGCGATGATGGTAATGGTAGGAGCAGAGAGTAATGAAGGAATTGATCTCCACTCGGCAGTAAGCGCTTGACATTTCAACCAAAGCCTTGAGCATCTCACCTCCCCATATACCCCCCTCCCTCTCCCCCCGCTTAAATACCTCTCTCCCCTCTTCTTTCTTTCTTTCTTTGACCTGTTAACACTTAAGTTCACTCCACTTTCCCTTCACACAGTCAACTCTCTCCATACTTTGGCTCCGTGTCATCTCAAACTTTAATCGGTGTCTCTCTCCGTCTGCCTTTATTGTGATAATTTCTTTCTCTCCTGCTCCCTCAGCCTGTCACACTTTCAGGCACACTCCCTTCTTCTCTCTGACTCTGTCACCGTTCTGTATTTTCTCATTCAGTCATACGCGCAGGGACACACACAAACACACACGCACACGCACACACACACCCCAAGCCACTGGTCCCATGGGTCAGCCCATATTAGCTTACTTGTTAATACTTGGATGGCTCGGGATCAATACTTAATCAACAAATAATGGGATTCCTCAGTCATCCCATATGATCTTTCAATAAAGACTTGAATCTGTCTCGCCCAGACCTCCCAACCACACCTCCCCCTCCTCTCCACTGGGGCATCACCATGGATGAGGGAAGGGTGAGAACGTGAGAGTGAGAGCTCCATCTCGTTCTCACCAGGCAGGTGGAAGAGGAGCTAGAGGCAAACTAGACAAATTAGACTTTTGTGTGTGGGCGAGCGCTTGTGTGTTTACCTAGACAGTGAAGGCCCGATACACACCGAGTGATAAAGGCAACCTTGCATGTCACATTTTACGAGATGAGTCTAATGGAATTTTAGTCTCAATCTGTGTTACTGCAGTTAATCCTGTATCTAGACAATCAAACTGAAGAACACTAAAAGTTGGAGTTTAAAGCCTAGAATAGCTGTTATTTTTCAAGTGTAATTTTTTTTATTTTTTTTGCAAAGTAGCACCAAGTGGCAGCCTCTGAGGTTGAAACATGAAGTGCTAAAACTTGCAGTCCCTCTAATTACCACTTGAAGCTGGCCCCAAAAGTGAAGCAATCCCTACAGATTCCCATGTTAAAATGCCCAACTAAACAGCATTAAAAAGCACGTTTACAGTCTGGTACAAAAATACATTTTGTTAACCATAAAAAGCTTCTCTCTTCGTAACAACTGTACAGTGGGGGATTTTTGTTTTTGTATCTCATTCTTTTGGATATGCTACAGCATGGTTACGGCATTCACCGTGCGCACGTTTGTTGACGTTTAGTGTGTGCGGGGATTTGCCAGTTACATTAAATACTTAAATACTTAATTTAATACTGAAAACTGAAAAACTTTTCATTTTAATAAGTATATGTATAATAACCAACAGGTTGCTTCAGAAAGTCTCTCATGACATCATGATGCTCACCCAAACTTCATCTTCTTATTCCCATGTTGTCGTTTGCTCTGCTGTGCTATTTTCTAGACTTTAAGCATTTTTATAGCATATTTATAGCATATTTCAATAACTTGACTAATCAGTGGCCGCCCAGCTGCACCGGGAAGATTAAAAATTTGCGCTGACCTTTAAAATATGTAGCGTAACGAACGTAGAACGTGCACAAAGTAAACGAACGTAGCATGCGCACACTAACGTCAACAAACGTGCGCACAGTGAACGCAGTCGTAAGGTCGCCGTTCGGTGCTCAATTGAACTGTCAAATGTACAAGTACATACGATTGTGGGATTTGTATAAAACATATGTATACGCCATATAGATGTTGGCACTCACAGTGCCCTAGGCAATGTTTATGCAACATTTCATCAAGATTGGTCCCCTCGTCTGGGAGGAGATAGAGAACATACATACATACATACATACATACGCTACGATTGTTGTTGTTATTATTATTATTATTATTATTATTATTATTATTTCAAGTGCTGTAACGAAAGAATTTCCCAGATATGGGTAAAAAGTATTTCTTATTCTTCTACTACTTCTTCTTGTTATTAATATTACTGACTATGTGTTCAGCTCTGAGCTTCGTCTGCAAGGCTCGCATTTATTCTTAAACTGCGCCCTTGTCTGATGATTCGTAAGTCCACTACCGTACCTACCAGTAACTATGCATAATATGTAATCTAACTTCTAAAGACGATTCATATAAAAGATGGTTACTATTGGAGTGATAGTAATGGAACGCCACAGTCTTATAGGCAAAATAGAGGGCAACATTAACCTATGTACTGTCCATGTTCCTCACGCAGCTCCGCCCCTTTCCGTGGACGTACCAGAGTGCAGCCGCCCGTCACGTCAGCATGAGGAGACGGAACATAAACAGCTCCGTATAGCAGAGTTTTGTGATAACAGGGAAGAAAACTCTCAGTTCAGCACTCTCGGTTATTCCTAACAGTCAGCACGATGCAGCGACGTGTCCGTTTTGTTGACTGTAACGTAGGATGAAGAGAAGATGCTAGTTGGCTAGCTAGCGCGCTAGCTAAATTTCGTCAAGTCTGGCAGCCAGCAGTAGTAGCCTGTGGCTAACTGATCCACGTTAAAACAGTTACGGTAAGTTTTCCCCAGTTATTTCAGTGCTCTCACACTTGCCGCATTTTAACTAGTAGGTGACGGTAATATTTCCCATAGAAACTTAACATGACTTTATTTTTTTAAGTTTAGCTACGAGCAGGTGACAGTTACAACTACTGCTTACGGGTGGTATTAGCAGCTTTTTCACACGGCTACCAAAGTCACGAAACTAACGTTACAAACTGCTGCCATTAAATTTCTCTGTACCTAATCCAGTTTATGGGTAACTGACCTATCCTAAAAAATAATATAAACATTTGTTAAGTTACCTTTGCAGAGGTAACCTAACGTTTATCTTGTCCGATGTTTGATTAGTTCATCGGTGTTTCTCTCGGTTTCTATTCATGACCCAGGTTTTTCTCTTTACTGTCATATGAGTCCCTTAATGCCATTCAACAGCTCTGATCTGAGAAGTGTTTATGAGTTTTATCAGTTTCATGTGGTTTCATATCACTGATACTTAGATGGTCTTCTTTTGGTGTGGCAAAGTTCACTGAAAACCCAGGAGAGGACGACAGAGATCATATTTCAGCTAAACACTGTTTTGATAGCAAAGTGACAACTTTTTTAAATTTTACATTTGTTTTCAGTGCATCATTGAAATGGACGTGATTGTGAGCGTAATGAAACTGGGATAATGTTTCAAGCTTTAGCTTTGACAACAATGTTTGGATAACCTGATTAGTCCATGACAGCAAGGAAATACAGAAACATTAACCTTCACCAGTGGCGTTGCATTTTTGGCATTCAGTTACATCTTATACAAACAAGCTTTCTTTTACTTTCATTTTTTGTCAAGTGCCAGAAGTGGAGACTGTGGATACAGGTCACAGCTGCAGGCCAGTGGTGCAGTTCATCTAAGATTTGACCTCACTTTCTTCTTGGCACTGTTATACAATTCTTCTTTTGTCAGTTAAAACCCTTGCTATAGAAATGGAAATGGAGATTCACCTTGATGTCACCTTTTAAAAAACGGTTGTTGTGTCAGTTTCCTTTAAAATGTGTTATTTTAACTCTGACAGCTGTTAGGTCCACAGCTGGGTAATATGTAACAGGCTGTTTTGTTTTAAAATGAAATTAAATGTTTTATTGCTATCATCAGCCATCATTTATGTCTAATGTTGTGTGTGTGTGTGTGTGTGTGTGTGTTTGCCCTAGACACAAACACGACGATACATCACGATACGATTTAGCAAGGTGTTTTTTTTTTTTTTGTTTTTGTTTTTTTGACATTTTGAGATGAACTTCCCTGTTTCGTTGACTCAGATCTTGTGATCATTTTTCTCAAAGCCAAAGACTTGCAGTTTAATGCTGGACAAAACATTTTCTTTTTCTTGTGTGTGTTTAGGAAAAGCAACCATGACACAGAAACCCAACCTGTGTTCGGTTTCTCTTGGAGTGGAGGGAATGACTTGTGGCTCTTGTGTCCAGTCCATAGAGCAGCGCATTGGGTCTCTCCATGGAGTGATAGATATAAAGGTAAATTTTCTTTTTCTTTCTGGACTGTGTGGTGCTGTTTGTGGTGGTTGGTGGGTTTGAATTTTATTTTATTTTTATGTTTAGATTAAATGTTATTCAGCAGTTTTTGTCAAGGAGCTGGTAATAAAATTTGCTGACTTAATACTTCTCTTATGGTACTTCCAGATTAAATACAGGATCTGAAATGACTAGCTGTTGTAACAGTGCCATCTGTATTTTTAAAAATGGACATTAGACCTTGTGGACAAGGAATAAAAGTATATTAACTAAAGGTTCCCACCCATGTTGGGACTTGATTGATCCCATAATCTTACCCCCTCAGGACTAGCTTGTCTGATTAACAACCGAGTAGCATCAGTGTAGCCACAAGAGAGGGCTTAATTGCAATGGTTGTGGCCTGCTATTTTGTTTATTGCGTGTTTACCCCTCAGGCTGAGGTTAAATGAGAATATAATGTAATAGTGTGTTCCAGATAGCGCTCTGCCCTTTGCGGGACTGTGACATCAGGTCAATATATTCTGTGTGTACCCACAGGAAATGTCATTTGTGTCTTAAGACAATTTAGTCCCTGGATCATTTCATATTAATCGATACAGACATGATCTGCAAAGAGTAAATTGATTTTTTATTTTATTTTATTTTTTTCTTGGAAGAGTCATTGTCTCATTTGTTTCCCTCTTATTCTCAGAAAAAAAGGTTAACCCTACAGGCAGCCACACTCACTCACTACTTAATCCCCCACTGTAGTTTATAACTTATGGCCAAGTCAGGTGATCCCTTCAGTGTATCACATGTTTCTTTCTTGCTAAAGAGAGAGAGCTGAGGGTATCATGCTGACAGCACATGCTGTAAGTTAAAGTAAAGGTTTATTGTTGAGACAAGACAGTAAAATGACATTAAGTGGGAATTAAACTTAAGGAATATGTATGGCCACACAAGACAAAAAAAGATCCTTTTTATAGTATCTGAATTAACTCTAAACCAGCATTAAGTGCTTAACTGTATTACTGGAGAAGGTTAGTGTTGTTGTTTGCTTGACTATTAGTAGAAAAAAAGCTGCATCTTAAATGTAGCCAAGTTGTATATTGCGGTTGAGCTTTATTTATTCTCATTTTATGTATATACACCATAGTACATTGTCCCTTTCAACTTCACTTTTATTTTGTAGGTGTCTTTAGAGAAGAAGAATGCGACTGTCATATTTGATCCCAGCCAACAGAGCACAGAGTCTCTGTCAGAGGCCATCGAGGACATGGGCTTTGAATCAAGTCTGTCAGCATGCAGCACAGCCACACCCGTCCCTACAGATAACCAGCTGGTCACCACCTCAGGCCTGACACCTGCAGCTCAACAGGAAGCTTTGGAGAAGCTATCACAAATTCAGGGAGTGCTGGACGTCAGAGAGAACCTGCCACAGATGGGTCTCACTGTCACCTTCGTTCCCTCCCTGACTTCCATGCAGCAGATGAATGAGGTGGTGGCCAGTCTAACACCACTGGAGATCCCCACACCCAGCAGCCCCATGCAAAAAGACCCCACCTCGTCTCCATCTCACGCCATGCGAGGTGGGGCGGCACTCCTGAAGCTGCGCATTGAAGGAATGACCTGTCACTCCTGCACTACCACTATTGAAGGAAAGATTGGTAAACTGAAAGGGATTGAAAAGATCAAAGGTGATGTCATCGACCTGTTTGCAAGCTTAAAGTCATATATAACTTTACTGTCTGAGCAGGAAGAGATGTTGTAACACGGCTGCTGAATTGCACGTCCTACACATCACAGGGGTCGTGTCATTGTGGATCAGTCAGGCTCTCTGTAGATTCAGCACTGAGAGATTGTTTAGTAGGATATGATTATGACTCATGAAATCCTTTCACTGGTAGGAAGAATGACCTGTAGACAGATAGGATTACGGTGATTAAGTACAGAATGATCATTGTGTTTAATGTAGTTATACATGCAGCCAGCCCATATGCCCCATTTGTATTCTACAAACCTTGTTTCAAATGGACTCAAAAATGATACAGTTTTGTAATGATAATAATAATTTACCCAAAATGAGAAAAACAGTCTGTATTTAAATTAGAAGTAGTTTTTTTTTTTTTCTTAAGAGATTTAATGTGTTGCACAGCAGCTCACTATTGGCTGGACGTTTTTGTGAGATATTCACACTTATTAAACATGAATTTTTGGCATCAGACAGTGCTTGATGTTTGGTTTGATCTCAGTGAAGAAGCTCTTTTTTTAAACTTACTGTAAACAGGCTTCTAGAGTAAAAACATGTTACTGAATCGGTCAGCCTTCCTTTTTCTAGGAGGTCAATCAGAGTCTTAAAGCCCTGACTATAAAGACTCTGTCCTCAAAAGTTTTGAGCTGGGCTGTCAAAATCGGCAAATGATCTCACATTGATTGTATTTTGTGTGTCTCATTCTCTGCCAACATCTGTGTCCTTGATGCAGTGACTTCCTGCTCTTGTGAAAGAATTGCTTTGTGTTTGTATTTTAACTTTCCCATTTCTATCCCTTCCACAGTTGTTTTAGAGTCTCAGGAAGCTACAATCGTTTACCTGCCTTACCTCATCACTGTCCAAACCATCATCAATCAGATTGCTGTGGTTGGATTCAAGGCCTTTGTGAAGTCCAAGCCCCGCCCCCTCCAGCTGTCCCCCAGTGAAATAGAACGCTTTGTTGATTCTCAAAAACAAACAGTTTCGTCACCGTCGGAGACTTCAGAGGAGACGGAAGTCTTCATAGACACAACGCTCGTCATGCTCAGGGTGAAAGGCATGCACTGCCGTTCCTGTGTGGTCAACATTCAAGACAATATCTCAGTGCTACCTGGTGTGTCCTCTGTGGAGGTCTCTTTAGAGAACGAGAAGGCCTCCATCTGTTATGACCCTCAAAAGGTGACAGTGACTCAGCTGCAGCAGGCAATTGAAGCACTGCCTCCAGGAAACTTTAAGACTCAACCCTGGGAATCCTCTGGTCCTCTCAGCCCTGTATCCACATCACCTGCTCCAGTCTTATCGTCGTCGTCATCATCATCATCATGGCCCACAGGAACAACCCAGTTTAAACCTGCTGTCTTACAGCCTTGTTTTAATCAGCCTCTGGGATCTGTAGTTAATATCCACATTGAGGGCATGACATGCAGCTCTTGTGTCCAATCCATTGAAGGCATGATCTCCCAAAGGAAGGGGGTGATGTCAGCCCAGGTTTCTCTGACAGATCACCAGGGGACCTTTGAGTATGACCCCCTCCTGACCACACCAGAGGAGCTGAGGGAGGCCATAGAGGACATGGGCTTTGATGCCTTTCTGCCTGGTAAGAGGATAGCTTGTGTCATGGTAGAGTCAGCTAATTACCCACATAGTGTCAGGGCAAGAGCACTTTTATTCTTAGGGACTGGAGAGTTTCCTGCAGATGTTCTCAAACTTAACTCTAGATTTGCCCAGAACTGGGGGATGCTTGAACTGTAAAGTTGAGATAACATAGCTACCTGCAAAATTAGCATCTTGTTAATAATCATCTTCTTGTCAACAGAGACCAACTCTCTGCTGCCTGCGCCACATCGAGTTTCATCAAAGTCTTCAAGTATAGCACCTGTCAAAGGTAAGGAGGTGGACAGTGACCACCACAAAGAAACCCCCCAGGGACACAATGGAGACACACACACTAAATGCTACATCCAGATTGGAGGGATGACCTGTGCTTCCTGTGTGTCAAATATCGAGCGAAACCTCAAGAACGAACCTGGTGTGTAAATATCGAAACCTTTTTTTCTAATAGGATAAATTGTATCTTACTGCTTTCATTGGACGCTAAAGAGAAAACCTGTAATGTCTTGTAGGTATTTACTCTGTTCTGGTAGCACTGATGGCCAGTAAAGCAGAAGTCCGTTATAACCCTGAAATCACCGATCCTGTGACGATAGCTGAGTGTGTGAAAGAGCTGGGCTTCACCGCCTCCGTTATGGAGAACTATGAAGGTTCAGATGGAAACCTCGAACTAGTGGTGAGTCATTGCGGGGCTGTGCTGACATTATGTTCCTGTTGTATAAATCAAACTGGGTGCATTCGTGCATGCATGCTTAAAAACCATAAATATACATTTCTCAGTAAGAATATATAAGCATGCTTTCAGTTGATGAAATGAATTCCTCCCTCCATACTCTCATTATTTTTTGCCTCTTCATCTACTTGTCTGCTCCTCTTCACCTTATTTCAGGTCAGGGGAATGACGTGTGCCTCTTGTGTTCACAAAATTGAATCCAACCTCATGAAAGCAAAGGGGATTATCTATGCCTCTGTTGCCTTGGCAACCAACAAAGCACACGTTAAATTCGACTCTGAAGTTATTGGACCACGAGACATCATCAAGCTGATCGAGGTATTACTCCTTCCTCTGTTTCTTATTTATGCATCTGTTCAGTTAATTTATTAGTGATATTCGTTCATGACCAATGAATTAGTGAAAACATGTCATATATTTAAAGGTCTGATCAATAGTTTGACTGTTATTTGTAGAACCTTGGATTTGAAGCTTCTTTGGTAAAGAGGGACCGAACTGCCAGACACCTGGACCACAGCAAAGAGATACGACAGTAAGCAGTGTTTTGTGTTTTGAATGTTTGTTTGTGAGTTTCAGTTCTGTTTTTTTGAATGTTTGTGTGATTGAGGATGTCGCCATACCATGCTGACACAAGTTGTTTTTGTTTTTTGTTTTTTTTTTTTATGTGAGTTTTTTTTTTTT
>VUQI01032812.1:0-14230 GCA_015106735.1 Paratilapia polleni | reverse complement strand
AGAAACTGACAGGCTCAGTACGGCGGTGACTCAAAGGAACTGGCAGCCTACAGATATCCTTAAACAATACATGAATGATTTTGGTCTTTGCGATGCATGGCATTCACATCACCCCACTTTCAGGGATTACACCTTCTATTCACCAGTACACCACTCATATTCTCGCTTAGACTACTTTTTAGTTAGCAGCTCCATTATGAAAAATAAAAACAATAGTTAACTCAGCTGCATCGCCCATTGATAGTGATGGAGTTAATAATATCAACAGAAATGTTCATTCAATGTTCATTAAAGAAACTAATGACAAAGAAATTCACATTTTTAATTCAGAAAAAAAATCAACTGACTGTAACTGTCACAATATGTTTTTGGTTAAAAACATAATTGATTTTATTGTTAAACCTTTTACATACATATGTAATATATATGGCTGGAAAATTTCCTAAACAAATTAAAATAGCCAAGGTCATTCCTTTGTATAAATCTGGTGATGAACATAGGCCAATTTCCCTGCTACCTCAATTTTCAAAAATATTAGAATATATAACATTGTTGGAGGAGGCTGTGGCTCAGGAGGTAGAGCGAGTCGTCTACTAATCGGAAGGTCAGTGGTTCGATCCCTAGCTCCCCTAGTCTGCATGCCAAAGTATCCTTGGGCAAGATACTGAACCCCACGTTGCTCCCGATGCATTCATCGGAGTGTGAGTGTGTGTGAATATTAGTAAGCACTTAAGTGTAGATAAAAGTGCTGTGTGACTGGGTGAATGTGGCCTGTAGTATAAAGGACTTTGAGTACACAAAAACTGAGTAGAAAAGCGCTATATAAGTACCAGTCCATTTACCATATATTTGTTACTAGACTAAATGAGTTCATTGATAAACACAGTATACTTTTTGAACAGTATGGCTTCAGGAAAAACCAGACCACCTCATTGGCACTGATAGATTTCATTGAACAAGATCACTAATGCAACTGAGAGAAAGGAACACAGCATTGGAATATTTCTGGATCTACAAAATCATTTAATACTGTTGATCACAAGTTACTTTTAAGTAAATTAGACAGGTATGGCATCAGAGGACTTGCCATGACTGGCTGTTTAGCTATTTAGATGACAGGTATCAATACGAACATATGAATAATACAGATTCTGGTTTATTAAAGGTAACGTGTGGGGTGCCACAGGGTTCGGTACTTGGACCATTGTTGTTTACATTATATATTAATGATTTATCTTTGGTTACTAAGTCTCGGAAGAGTATTTTATTTGCTGATGACGTTTTTTTTGTAGTGGCGAAAATTTCAAGCAGCTTCTGGATACTGTTGAAAGTGAACTACTTATTGTTAAAAAAGTGTTTGATTCTAACAAATTATCTCTTCACCTAAAAACAAAATCGCACATTAAATAACTAAAGAAAAATTTTAATAAATGAAGTTGAAATTGACATAGTTCTTGAAACTAAATTCTTGTGAGTTATGGTCAATAACAAATTAAACTGGAAATAACATATAAATTATGTCAAAACCAAAATGTCTAAATCTATTGCATTACTGTACAAAGTTAAAGACTTCTTATGCCAAAAATCACTATGCATTTTATATTATTCCCTTATTGTTCCATATATGACTTACTGTGTAGAAGTGTGGGGAAACACAAGACACAATAGAACACCTTTGGGATGAATTAGAGCGGACACTGCAAGCCAGGCCTTCTCGTCCAACATCAGTGTCTGACCTCACAAATGCGCTTCTGGAAAAATGGTTAAAAAAATTCCCATAAACACACTCCTAAACCTTGTAGAAAGCCTTCCCAGAAGAGTTGAAGCTGTTATAGCTGCAAAGGGTCGGCCAACATCATATTAAACCCTATGGATTAAGAATGGGATGTCACTCAACTTCATATGCGTGTGAAGGCAGGTGAGCGAATACTTTTGGCAATATAGTGTATGTCTTCAGTCTAATTTTAACACGGCTTAAGCTAATCACGTTTTTTCTGTCAACAGGGCATACTCAGAAATGAGATTATTTCAAGACTGATTACCAAATTAGAACTGCCTCTTTCAAGAACTCCTCTTGTCTTGGACTTGGACATGTTGGCAAGAACTGTACCTCTAGGAAGCACTGTCAAGAGATGCAAATGTCCGCCCAGAAAATGTACAGGCCTTAAGAGAATTCCTAAGACTGGTGACAGACTACACTGAATATGGTGAAGTTAACAGTAGCACTACTAAATCTGTAGCAGGACAAATGGGGCATCCCAGGTACAATATAGAGGAAGAGTGGATGTTGGAGCTTTTGGAGATAAATATGCCCATGGACTGCATTGCAACATTACTGGGAGCTTCAGTGAGTACCATCAACAGAAGAATGAGGAAGTTTGGTTTCTCTGCCAGACAGAGCTATAGCAACACTACTGACAAGGAGCTTGATGATGAAGACCAACAGATACAAAATAAAATGCCCACTGTAGGGTATCAGATTGTCAAAGGGAGGCTTAAGTCCATGGGAATCCATGTGCAGTGGAGGAGTGTCACTGCTTCCATGTATTAAGTGGACTTGCTAGGGATTCTTTCCAGAGTCCAGTTAGGCTGGATTAGACTGTTCGCAGAACACACTCTGTCAGAGAACCCCTTTCACTGTAGCATGTTTATATGAGTCACAAGTTGATTGGGTCAGTACCATTGCACATATTGTTAAATATATTATGATAAAAACACTGGTAGTACCCTATTACTTTGCAATCACAATTATCAAATAAAAATCCAGATTGAAATGTGTTTTTTTTTAAACCAACACATAAAATATTGTACTTTTTGGTGCAGTGAATGTCTACTCCAGGAAGATTTAATTTCTCCCCTTTCATGAGTTGACATTCTTTGGAAGTGAATTTGCTACAGGATGTACATCCATACCCTCAAGGTAAGCTTTTACAAGCTGCAATATCTAGGCAACAACGTGACAGATAATTTTAATATTATCAAAAAAACAAACCAAAAAAAAAACAAAACAACAACAAAAATAAAAACCAACAAAAAACAAAACCAAAAGCAATTGTTGAGCAGCTCATATTGTTCTCATACTCCCTTCTAATCTCAGTCCTTGGCTTTTCCTTAAATTAAATTACCCCTTAGAATACAGCGCTTAACAAATTTATTAGACCACAGCCACAGCTGCCCTAAATTATCAGTATTGTTAATTACAAAATCATTTTTTATGTTTTTGTAATAGTTAATCCACTAGTATGTGCAGGCTCTTTAATCAAAATATTTTAATGCTAAAATATAATTATTGTTGTTATCCATGAATTTTCAAATTCAGTTTTAATAAAAAAAACAAACAAGAAAAAAAAAAGGAAAAAATAAGAAAATAAAGTTATGCTTGATTAATTTCTGACTTCTTAAATTTGGGTATAAAAACATGACCAGTTTGAAATTGGACATACATAAACATATTCACATTAGTAAAAATACACAACTCCTAATATTTAGGATGATTTCGAGATAATTTTATTTCCAGAGGTTTCAATTCATCTTTAAAAATCATTCTAAATAATAACATTGATATATTTTCAAATATACAGTCATGGCACCACAGCCACAACTAAATTTGATTTCTTTGCTAATGAAATTCATTGCGTATGTTAGTAAATCAAAATCATTTGGAACCAACAGGCTTGTGCAGTCTCCATACAATTTGTGTACTACCTGCATACTATCTGCATACTGACCCGCTCCATATAAGGAAACATGTTGAAGTGGAAACATGTGAAGCAGAGAAACTGGTGACAATGTTGCAAGAAAGAAACCTGCACCGCTAAGGCAAAAAAGAAGGAGAAAGTCTGGCTGGAGAAAACTGAATAATAGTGTCCGAGGTCCAAGGAAGAAGCCAGAAGACTCGCAGCTTTCCAAAGTGTTTCCACAGGAGTGACAGACGTTTAAATAAATAAATAAAAAGCAATACTCATGCTGAAATAACAAAAGTGCTGAATATCATTTCCCCTGAGACACTCACTGTGGCTCAAGTAAAATAATGTTTGGAATCAAAGTTGATATGAAAAAGACTAACAGACTACAAGAAAAATAAGAAAACAGGTGGACAAGGAGTGTCTGATCTGTCAGCCCGAGATGAGAAACTCATGCAGTGAACAAAAATCCAGATTCTCCAGCATCCGTGGGATAGTGCCAAGAAATTATACTGTAAGTGATCACATCCAGCAATGATAGAAGTCATTTTTAATGAAAGATAAGATCATTTAAGATACGATAAGATAAAGAATACTGGAATATGTTTAAATCAAAAAAGTTAAAGCCTGCACCTTTCCATTTAGTATTTTGTTTTCTTTACATGCATTTTTTAACAATTTTATCATAATTCGGAGCATTTTTATGGCCTACGGTGTTTTGGAAAACTGTTAGTAAACTGGAAAACTGTAAATAAACATGACCAAAAGGCAATAATAATAATAATTATATTTTATTATTACTATTATTAGTAATAGTAGTAGTAGTAGCAGCAGTAGTCATTTTAAAGTCATTTTAAAGGCTGTCATTTGTTTGTATGCATGGTCAGAGGGACTTCTAAATTTTAAAATTCGTAAAGTTCAAACAAATTCAGGTACGAAAATATTGATAAATCACGGATTTATGTGTGAAACATTCATACACACAATTTAGGCACAGGTTTGTGCGTTAGTAATTGAGGCCCAATGGTTTTGTGAGTACCCAGATCCAAAAATGTGTTGGAGCAGGAAAAAACAGTTACCAGAATATATTTAATGCCGAATTATAAAAATTATTCCAGCTCTGTAAAAATGCCTTCAATTTAATAATTGCTAAACAGCTCTAATATCTGGGATTTTTCATCATATTCAATCAGCTTACACCTGAAAACAAATGAAAAGTAAGGATTAAATGTTGGAAAGTTTCTATATATCCATAAATGCTTTTGCCATATTTGGAGATGGCAACGGAAGTCACAAATAAGGTGATCTGATAATCCCTGTATTTGTGAATTTGTTTATCAATGGACACATGTAATACCAGGTTTTAGCATAGAATTGTTACTGGTATAACAACTTCTTCATGATGATAAATGAAAATATTAGCTGAAGTAATAAAAAAAAAAAAATCCATATTATGAGAGACAACAACAGAAGAATAAAAATATTGGTTACAACCAACAAAACAGATGTATTATTTTCAGTAAGCGACACACAAACACTGAATATAACACATGAACGCACCCCTGGTTTGTAGACTGCCTTTAAGAGGGCCTAAATTCAGTATTTTAACTGTCAGCAGTTATTTCAACAAACGTGACAGTCAAGGAATGGATCCCATTGACATTATGCACGCAATACAGTAGTGAGTTATCAGTGTCAACCTAAAGCACACAATTTTTGATGTGATCTACTTTTAATGGGGTGATAATAATAATGTGCAGTAGAGGACAATGAAAGTTACTGATACCTTAAACTTACGACCGTAAATGAAGGGTTTTTTTGTTTTGTTTTTAGATTTCAAGCGAATCTGACTTGTTTTTGCAATCATAAGAGATAATCAGACAATCAAGAGTATAATTTGTTGGGGGGAAATAAATAATTAAATAAACCTTATTTTGTTGCAAAGTCACCAAACTTTTTAACTGTATATCAAATTTAACTGGTGATTACATGCAATTTCTATGCCCCAATGACTACCAAGAAGTTAAAGTGACTACTCTCTCTTCATTATTTAGAAAGGCTTCCAAACATCCGCCAAGTATTTGTTCCAAAATAGCTGCCCAGTTGAGAGACTTGCTTCTAGAAGGAATTTAAGACAATAAAACATTTTAATGTAGTCTATACACAAAACAACAAGAAATTTGAAGACATTATCCACAGAATGTTAAAAGTAAACCTTAGTGCCCGCTGAACTTGTAACCACCCCACTGTGACATTGTTTTCAAAGTCATGATAGGAGGCCAGGTGGCGTTTAGGGAATGTAATGGCAACCGCACAAGCATTGCCTATTGGGTAACAAAGAAATGATTTCCATAGTGGGAGGTGCAATCATGTTCAAAATTGTTATTTTGAACAACTGTCTCTCCCTTTTTATTTTTTAAATTGCAAAACAATAGACAAACATAACAAATAAGAAAAATACAGTACAGAAGAACACAAGACAAGAAAGGGGAAATACATGAAAAAAGTGTGTGTGTGTGTGTGTGTGTGTGTGTGTGTGTGTGTGCATGCACGCACATGTGCATCTGTTTGTGTACCCACGTGCTTGTGTGCATGTATATGTTTTGTTTGTTCTTGTTTTTTCTTTCCTCTCCTCTCCCTCTCTTCTTTTTCTCCTTCCCTCCCCCTTGGCAATCCTGGAATTATGCAAGTGTTTATTTGAGCATGTAAACACATGAGCATTCTGGTGGGGGTGACTCAAGTGTTGCACTTAAAAAAAATCTGTCAAAATTTATATACAATGGGGACAAAAAAATGTTTTGTTGGTAACTGCAACAATAATGATACTAACAATGAATCAAGTAATAGATACAAACTTGGTCTTAGTCTGTTATAGGCAGGGAAAGGAAATCAGAAAATATAAATAGGAAGAAGATCATGATAACAATAGTAGAAAAAGACAAATAAATAAATAAATAGATAGATAGATAGATAAAGAAGTGCCACTGGAACCAGTGTGGACAAAGAAGCTAATCACTGGAGAAAATTCAGGACCAGCAGTTGTTTCCCCCAAGGCACAGCAACAACAGAACTTTCAGGGCTAACCTCTTCCTGTCTGTCTGCTTCTTTTGAAATACAAGGAAGCTGTTTCCAACTCATCTGTTGGCACAATGTCTTTTGTCATAGAAATGACAGTATTAGACAAGTAAAAATTTACACACCATAGACATTACTTTGCTAAAATTTATGCATGTAAACCCAAAAACTTGGAGGAAATCTCTTAAAAGGAAAAAAATAAGCAGTATGAAATGTAGTATAAACGTGTTGAATTTTACAAAAAACAATGGTGCTATATCACCTTTGTCTTTCAACTTTCGTAAGAAAACCTGGATAAAATTGATGACTTGCATCTCTCACTGCTGTCTGATTGAGCTTTCCTCACTGAAATTAGGCAACAGTGCAAGTATGAGGAAGTCTGCATCCACCTGGACAAAAGGAAATGGACTAAATAATTAAACAAAATGGTTTAGACTGGTGCAGTAATGTTTGGACAATGTAAATTTGTATTCATGGTTAATTTTGTATTTAAAACATATGGGCTTCTTTAATTAACAGAAAACAAATACCAGAAATCAAAAATGTCAGTTATAATTTATTAGCAGTGTGTAGGCCCCGTTTACATCCTGTTTTTTTACTTAAATCACATACGTGGGCAGAGAAAGAGCTGCTGGGACATCTGGTGGTGGTGCGCCAATACCTTATCTAACCCGTAGAGCCTCAGTCTCTCACATAGTTAAGTATTGTGATCAGTCTCAAAAGTGCACACAAAGTGATGGCACTGATTGACAGAAATTTAAAATTGCATCCAATAGTTCCATCATCCTCTCTTCTTCAGTATTTTCTACCTGAAAGTAGAAACCCAACCTTAATGCTGACAAAGCAGATTTATAGAAACTTTAAAATACATGACATGGAAAAAGTATGTATTCCAGCCGGAGACACAAATCCCCTTTGGGGTTGCGCCAAGAAGGGCATCTGGTGTAAAAACTCTGCCAAATCAAACATGTGGAGCTACCCTCTGTGACGACCCCTTGTGATAAGGGAGCAGCCGAAAGTAGCTTCTTTTATGAAATTGTTTGAGGCCCTTTTTGATCTCATTATTATTATTATTTCAGCTGCTCCCTTTAGGGGTCGCCACAGTGGATCACCTGCCTCCATCTTACCCTATCCCTAGCATCCTGCTCTGTCAGACCAACCCTCTGCATGTCGTCCTTCACTACATCCATAAACCCTCTCTGTGGTCTTCTTTTTCCTCATACTTTGTCCAATATATCTTCTGTGTCTCCTCCGTACATGTCCAAACCATCTCTGCCTTGCCTCTGTAACTTTGTCTCCAAAATGCTTGACCTGAGTTGACCCTCTGATGTATTAATTTCTAATCCTGTCCATCCTGGTCCCTCCCAATGAAAATCTGAGCATCTTCAGCTCTGCCACCTCCAGCTCCGCCTCCTGTCTTTTTGTTAGTGCCATCGTCCTCAAACTATACATCATAACAGGTCTCACTACAATCTTGCAAACATTCCTTTTCACTCTTGCCACTATCCTGTCACTCATCTCCATCCAGTTCACCCTGCCTGCACTCTCTTCTTCACCTCTCTTGTGCACTGTCCATTGCATTGGATGGTTGACCCCAGGTATTTAAACTATTCTACCTTCACTACCTCTACTTCTTGCAACTTCACTGTTACACTTGTCTCCCTCTCTTTCACAAACATGTATTTTCTTGCTTCTATTGACTTTCATTCCCCTTCTCTCCAGAGCATACCTCCACCTACTCCCTACTCTCATTACAGATCATAGTGTCGTCTGCAAACATCATAATCCACAGAGAGTGAACATGATAACGCAAACACATTCAATTACTCATTTAAACCAAATTTCCTGATTCTTTCCCTTTACAGGCTTTACAGATCTATCACGCTCCAGAATCTAAGGTACACTATATTGTCAAAAGTATTCGCTCGACTGTGTTCACACGCATATATGAACTTGAGTGACATCCCATTCTTAATCCATAGGGTTTAAATGATGTTGGCCCACCCTTTGTAGCTATAACAGCTTCAACTCTTCTGGGAAGGCTTTCCACAAGGTTTAGGAGTGTTTTTATGGGAATTTTTGGTTGGTACAGGAAGGGGCCATCCCCAGACTGTTCCCACAAAGTTGGGAGCATTAAACTGTCCAAAATGTCTTGGTATGTTGAAGCATTAAGAGTTCCTTTCACTGGAACTAAGGGGCCGAGCCCAAATCCTGAAAAACAACCCCACACCATAATCCCCCCTCCACCAAACTTTACACTTGGCACAGTGCAGTCAGACAAGTACTGTTCTCCTGGCAACCGCCAATCGTCCATCGGATTGCCAGAAGCGTGATTTGTCACTCCAGAGGACACGTATACACTTCTCTAGAGTCCAGTGGTGGCGTGCTTTACACCACTGCATTCGACACTTGCACATCTGCATTGCGCTTGGTGATGTAAGGCTTGGATGCAACTGCTTGGCCATGGAAACCCATTCCATGAAGCTCTCTACGCATTATTCTTGAGCTAATCTGAAGGCCACATGAAGTTTGGAGGTCTATAGCTATTGACTCTGCGTTGACAAAGTTGGCAACCTCTGCGCACTATGCGCCTCACCATCTGCTGACCCCGCTCAGTGATTTTACGTGGCCTACCACTTCGTGGTTGAGTTGCTGTCGTTCCCAATCGCTTCCACTTTGTTATAATACCACTAGCAGTTGACTGTGGAATATTTAGTAGCGAGGAAATTTCACAACTGGATTGAACAGGTGGCATCCTATCACGGTACCACGCTGGAATTCACTGAGCTCCTGAGAGTGACCCATTCTTTCACAAATGTTGTAGAATCAGTCTGCATGCCTAGTTGCTTGATTTTATACACCTGCGGCCATGGAAGTGATTGGAACACCTAAATTCAATGATTTGAATGGGTGAGAGAATACTTTTGGCAATATAGTGTATGCGCCATATTTCAACATTATGGAGGATTAACGATCCCCTGTTATCTGATTAATTTATAGAATTAAAGGGCTGCATCATAAACAGAAACAATAGCTCTGTTAAGTTCTCAACTCAAACTTCACCAAACACATTATCCTTCCAAAAATAAAGTTCCAAAGTACTAAATAAACTATAAAACAATCAATCCTGCGATCCTACCAAAAAGCAGATGATGTATGTAGATGCAGCTGGATTACTTCAATGTGACAACACAACACACTCTGTTGCATGCTTTACACATTTCCTGGTTACTAATTACATGACCTACTGAATGACAACTTCCTGTTGCTGCAACTTGAGATTCTCAAAGTGACAATGACAAAATAAACATTAAGAAAAAAATGGTGACACAACACCCTTGCTCTTGAAAATCGGTACCAATACACTTCTCCATTCCTCAGGCATCCTCTCACTGTCTAAGTTTGTGTTAAACAATCTGGTTAAAAAGTCCACTGTCCTCTCTCCTAGACATCTCCATATGTATGTCATCTGGACCAACCTCCTTTCCACTCTTCACCCTTTTCATAGCTGTCCTCACTTCCTCCTTACTAATCCTCTGCACTTCCTGATTCACTAACTTTCCTCCATCTGTCCTCCTCTCTCATCTTCTTCATTCATCAGCTCCTCAAAGTACTTCTTCCATCTTCTCAACACACTCTCTTCACTCATTAGTAAATTTCCATCTCTATCTTTAATCACCCTAACAACTCGCTATAAGCCTTTTCCTTTGCCTTTGTCTCCTCTCTCCTTGCCATACACCTAGCCTCCCAGTATTCCTGTCTACTTTCTTCATTTCCCTGACTATCCCACTTTTTTCTTTGCTAACCTCTTCCTTTGGACAGAGGAAAGAAGACAAGGAGACTTGGTGGTATAATCATTAACCATTTAATCCTGGCATCTGCCTTCACTCGCTTCCTCTTTTTGATGTCCACCATCATCCCACAGACTACCATCCGATGCTGCCTAGCTACATTCTCCCCTGGCACCACCTTGTAGTCTTCTGTCTCTTTCAGATTGCACCTTCTGCATAAAATGTAGTCCACCTGTGTGCACCTTCCTCCACTCTTATACATCACCCTATGTTCCTCCCTCTTCTTGAAGTACGTGTTCACCACAGCCATTTCCATCCTTTTGGCAAAATCCACTACCATCTGTTCTTCTGCATTCCTCTCCTTAACATCATACCTACCCAACACCTCCTCATCACCTCTGTTCCCTTCACCTACATGTCCACTGAAGTCTGCTCCAATCACCACTCTCTCCCCCCCGGGGACACTCTCTACCACTTCATCCAACTTACTCCAGAATTCCTCTTTCTCTTCTAACTGACATCCAACTTGTGGAGCATGCACACTGACAACATTCAACATCACCCCTTTGAGTTCCAGCTTCAAACTCATGATCCTGTCTGACACTCTCTTCACCTTCACAACACTATTCACATATTCTTCCTTCAAGATTACCCCTACTCCATTTCGCTTCTTTTCTATATCATGGTAAAACAGTTTCAATCCACCTCCAATGCTCCTGGCCTTGTGTCCTTTCCACCTGGTCTCTTGCACACACAATACATGAACCTTCCTTCTCTCCATCATATCAACCAGGTCTCTCCCTTTACCAATCATAGTCCCTACATTTAAAGTCCCTTCTTTCACCTCCACACTCCTGCCTTTCCTTCTCTCTTGTTGCCTCCGAACACACCTTCCCCCTCTCCTCTTCCTTTGTTTTCGGCCAACAGTAGTAACATCCTGTTGTCCAAATCTCCCCACAAGTCCTTTTGTAACAAAGATGCAAACCATTTTTATCTAAATGGTATTGCTGAACAGTGTTTTTTTACATTCACATGTCACAAGAAGTACTCATTTTACTTGATCTCAGTGCAGCCTTTGATACTGTTGACCATGATATTTTACTTAAAAGACTTAAGGTTTTGGCTGGTGTCTCTAGCTCTGTGTTAGACTGTTTTTTCTCCTTTTATCTGATAGGACTTTCTCTGTTTGGGTGACAAGTTCTCCTCTACTGCTGCTTCTGTAACCTGTGGTGTTCCGCAAGGTTCAATCTTGGGTGACTTTTATTTTCTTTCTACATTCTTCCTTTCGCTGGCATCATCTTTTAATGACATTTCTTATCATTTCTATGCTAATGACATTCAGCTGTATATGTCTTTTAAGCCTCACCAGTTGGATAGGTTGTCCACCTTAGTTGTCTGTTTGTCCCAGAATAGTGACTGGCTCTCCAACAATTACTGTTTTAAAAATTCAACAAGAGCGAGGTTCCTCCTGAACTACATCCAAAAATCAGTCAAGCACTTGCTTCCTTTCGCTCATCTGCTAAGTTCACGTTTCATAATCTTGGTATAATATTTGTTTTTTCTCTGGGCTTGGACTCGCATGTTCCTGCTTCTTTCATATAAGGAACATTTCTCAGTTGTGATCTATGGTTTCTTCAGCTGAACTGGAGAAAACTGTCCATGCATTTGTGTCATCACGCTCCATCGCATCGCGCAGCTTTCAGTCTGTGGCACTAACACTTTGCAACAGTGTCCAACTGCAATTTTGTTTAGCTGACTCTGACTTCTGTTATATTCTATTGTGATTATTCCTTGTGTTTGTTCATTTTGTTGTATAGCACTTTGTGATTACATGTCTGTGAAAAACATTAAAAATTAACTTTACTTACATACATTTTTTTTTCAGAACATCTGTGGTAGTCACAAATACTTTACTAAGGGTTTTTACCTTGTTGTCCATCTCCTTCAAAGAAATTGATCTCAGTTCCTTTTACCCTTGTACCCATTATCCAAATGGGTAATATGTGTCATCATTTGTTGGCCCGTGTGTGGAATAAGTACCAGTAAGGAACTCTTTACGAGGAGCGCCTTGGTATATTCCATACTCTCCAATGCAAGACCCCTATGAAACAAGTCCTCTCTTGTCATGTAGATGCTGAATGAAACAATAATGAAAAAATAAAATCCATAAACAAATCTAAATCTATCAGCTGTCCAAATCTAAAACAAAGAAACTTCAGTAAAAGCAAAAATATAAAGTCATCCCATGAAGATGTTGACAAAGCAAGTGCATACACAATGCATCAAATATAAAAAACAAACTTTGATTGCAAATTTTAGTTTAGAAATATTTTTCTCTCTCCCCACAGGCATGTGAATATTCATGAATATGACTGTACAATGGACAAACAACCAGTGAAAAGAAAAAATAACTTTTAAATGTCAAGACAAAAAACACCAAAAAGGAAAGGCTCCTAACTCAAGGGATAAACCAGTGTTGTATCTACACACAACAGACAACTTAGCAAAGAACCAATTTTAAATTGCACCTTTAGGCACTTTTTACTAGCCGCCTGTCACAAAAACACATAATTTGTTCCCATTTATTTAGTTGAATAAACAAAAAATGCCAACGATAACAGTTTGACAGGCATAAAATAGACCTCACAGGACCTGAGAGATCCATCTGGCCCACCAGTTGATCCATCTACTGATTTCAGCATGACAATTATCCCAAACACACTGCCAATGCAGTAAAAGCATACCTGGATAGAAAAACACACAATGGAAATATATTAGTCATGGATTGGCCTCCCCATAGCCTGGACATCACTGAAGCAGTGTGGGATCACCTTGACAGAAAGGAACAAAAGGCAGCAAACATCCAAAGAAGAGCTCTGGAATTTCCTTTAAGAAGCCTGAAGTACTATTCCCACTTAAAGAAATTACAAGAAAGCTGCCTAAGAGAGTTCAGGCTATGTTGAAGAATAAAGGTGGTCAGACCAAATATTGGCTTTCAAGCTTGTTAGAACTGTACAAACTCTGTTTTTGCCTTATATACTGTATTTCCATGTTTGTTTGCAAATGTTTCAATAAATCACTGCACCTATTTTCCGTTTTTCTTGCAAAATGTATTTTTAAAAACACTAGGCGTAGCTCAAGACTTTTGCACAGTAATGTATGTGAAGCCATATGCTCACCTGGCTCTCCAGAAATGATGGCTGGACATCACAGGATGCCTGCAAAATGTTGAATAAAATTATAAATCACATTCAATTCTATAATGATTACAAAATTTAAGAATAAAGATAGCTTACCACTGTATCATCATCATTCAAGTTGATAATGTACTTATCAGAGTGAATCTATAAAATTAAACATCAAGACAGAGTAATTAAAAAATAATAATAACTGTTTCAAGTGTTTTATTAGCTGGTTTGGAGCAAGCAGTGTGAAACACTGTTAACATTAGAGCTGCCAGCATTCCCAACTCCCAGAACCACCTACGAACTTCATCTTAAATCCAAAATAAGGATTAAAAATTAAGTTTTAGGGGTTTAATTAGTCTTACAATTCAATTCAATTCAATTTTAGACAGACAGATGACCCCCTGTGAGCAAGCACTTGGCAACAATGGGAAGGAAAAACTCCCTTTTAACAGGAAGAAACCTCTGGCAGAACCAGGCTCAGGGAGGGGCAGCC
>VUQI01032811.1:0-15172 GCA_015106735.1 Paratilapia polleni | reverse complement strand
GGAGTATGGATTCTCTGGCCCATTGTTACGGGCCATTCGGTCCCTGTACAACCGTAGTGATAGCTTGGTTTGCATTGCCAGCAGGAAGTCAGAGCCATTCCTGGTGGGAGTTAGACTCTGCCAGAGCTCCCCTTTATAACCAATTCTATTCATAACAAGAGTTTCTAGGTGCAGCCAAGTGACAGAGGGTTTCCACTTCGGTGGCTTCAGGATCACCTCTTTGGTTTTTGCAGATTATGCGGTTCTTTTGGCGTCCTCAGATGGTGACCTCCAGCTCAAACTGGGGTGATTTGCAGCCAAGTGTGAAGCAGCGGTAATAAGAATTAGTGCTTCCAATTATCAGGCCATGGTTCTCAGCCACCAAAGTGTGGAGTGTCCACTCCAGGTTGGGGAGGATCATTATTGATGCGGATGCTGTACTGGACCATTGTGGTGAAGACAGAGCTATGTGTAAAAGCAAAGCTGTCAATTTAGCGGTCTCTGTTCCTACCCTCACCTATGGCCACGAGCTCTGGGTAGTGACAATAAGAATGAAATCATGGATACAAGCGGTGGAAATGAGCTTCCTCCAATGGGTGGTGGGGCTCTCACTTAGAGAGAAGGTGAGGAGTTTGGTCATTCAGAGTAGTGCCACTACTCTTCCACATCGAAAGGAGCCAGTTGAGGTGGTTTACGTATCTGGCAAGGATGTCTCTTGGACACCTCCTAGGTGAGGTGTTTCGTGCCTCATCCCCAACCTGTCGCGCCAGCTGGCTGCCCCTCCCTGAGCCTGGTTCTGCAGGAGGTTTCTTCCTGTTAAAAGGGAGTTTCTCCTTCCCACTGTTGCCAAGTGCTTGCTCATAGGGAGTCGTCTCACTCTTGGGGTTTTCTGTCTAATATTATAAGGTCTTTACCCTAAAATATAAAACGCCTTGAGGCGACTGTTGTTGTGATTTGGCGCTATATAAATAAAACTGAATTGAATTGAACTGAATTGAACTTGGCATGGTTCTTATCATAGATTGAATAAACATTTTAAATTAAATATACCAAATCTGAGAAAAAATTCCCACCTGACCCTCTAGGAATCAGCTCATTTTTTTGTGTACATCCAATTCAGTTCAAGGAGGGCTTTTTTTATCCAATGAAGCCACTTTCATACTACCTTCATACTATAAATACTTTTCGGGTTAAAGGCCTTCAGTGTACATAGGGACAGGTTGAAAGTGTTTTCTTTTTCTCCAACATTTTTCAGCATTTTTTAGCCCTCCCAGCACCAACTTTGCCAATATACAGTAAAGCCAAAGTCCCATTTTCTATTCAGCAAATTTTTTTCTACAAACAACTTTGAAAATCAATATCATCCTGGACCTGACAGCAAAACTCCACACATTTTGGCAGCATACGCAGTGTGTTGGGCTGCATGGCTCCCAGGCCTAAGTTGGGCAGTGGGGTTATGTGGTAGCTGGGCTTGGTTAGATCTCAACTTCAGGAGGGGTAGGTAGTCTAATTAACACAGATGGTTTGTGTTGAAGTTGGACTTGAGTAACCCTATGTGCACTCCTACCAGCCAGGCGTGTAGGGGAGCACACAGCTTGCTTTAATTTGTTGTTGTTGCAATAAACATTCCTCTCATTACTCCTCCATACACTCTGCTCTGTCCTAAGGAGAACCCACGGTTTGCAGACTCTTCTGCTACACAGGGCTTCAGCAGTCCTCTGTAGAGAGAAGAAGAACCTACCAGAAGGACAGCTATCTTAGCAGCATCATCAATCAAGCCCTTTTCAGGCTGAAGCCACTTAAGTAAAAGCCATAGCACCAAACTTGGGATTTGATAGTTTTTACTAAAATCTGAGAGCATGTTAAAAAAATTCTAGGTAATCGAATCCCAATACTGTTGGGATGGAAGTGCCAGCACCATGCTATGGTATACATACAAGACCTTTGAATAAAACATTCTTTAGAGTGCAAAACAATGACCTGAAGCCAAGACAACACTGGAGTGTCAGTTCTCGGTCCATCTTTGGAGCTAAAACCCAGCTAAAACCCAGACACCCCACAGAACATCTTACAAGAAATCTAAAAATGGAAATTCACATACACTTCCCAACCAAAGTTATTGTACAAAACAACTTTTATAGTATTTTAATATTAATTTAGTGAGTCAAGCCAAAGCAAGACCTTTTCCCACCTTCTCGGAGTACCACTCGTTCATATGCTGGGAAGCGGGTGGTCAGGGTTTGACCGCTCATGTTTTCTCTGGTCTTCCTCAGGTCCTTCCTCTTCATAGTGCGCCGGCCTCTCAACCGCCAGAAGTCAGCTCGATCACCCACAATAGCTTTATGAGAGCTCTGTACACTGGCCATCTGCTCCGCTCTGACAGAAAAGACAAATGTATGATGTTAACCCATTTTGGTAATCTTTTGAAAATCGGTGCCTCCCACCTGACCACCTGAAAATCAGCTAATTTTTCTGTACAAAACCTTAATATAGTTATTGAAGCCATGTTAAGTTTTACCTTCATACTATGCAAAATTTAATATGGGTACATACCGATGAGTTATATTTTGTGCTTTTTAAACATTGTGTGAAAACCAACTAAATTAGTTTTTACACCCACTCCAAGTGTCACAATCCAAATCCACAATCCAAAGCCTGCATTTGGGGTAAACGTTCATCATGTGGGATAGGTGACTGCTCAAAACAAATTATAACACATGAAAGGTCTGATTTTTACCTACAGGCTCAAGTGCTAGCCATGATTCCTTCTGGGTCAAAACAATTTTCTAATGTAGCCATAATGCATTATAAACATATCTTAAATGTGCTTTTCAGTCCTCAAAATCTCCTGCAGCTAACTCCAGTACCTATGAAGTTATGAGAGCTCAAAAGTGTTATTTAAGGTTACAGCGACACATACTTTTTTAAACTGGGATTTTTCCAAGTTCGTCTGAACCACATGAACACACAAAAAATGATCTCAAGCGCTGTCAAGAGCATGCCAAAGCAACATGTGGAGATATAACCCTAACTGTAGAGAAATCTTCAATTGTTTTTGAGAAGGAGTGCTGGATTCAAACCATTTCTATTTCAGGTGCTCTTTGGAAAAGGATACACATAGGCTAAAATATAAAAACTCCAAGGCACTCTCTTTTCAAATAAAATTTAAAATACCTTTATTCTCATGGCATGGTTATGTTTAACCTAAAAAACTCCAATGCATTTCGGCACACAAGGCTTCATCAGGGAGTGAAACAGAATCCATGAATACGCTGCATCTTTTCTAGTGGTGTTCCCTCAATAGGGGCCTTTCACATATGGTGTTCCATCAGTAGCAAGCTTCCACCTGGGGTGAGAGTGGAATATTCCACCAGTGAAGCTCCACCGATAGGATGAGTCTTCAAAATCTCGACAGATCCAAGAGCCCAAAGGATATCAACACCAAGCCCAAAAACATCCACCAAATTAAATCCAAATCAGACAAGAAGAAGAAAACAAGTAGAAGAACACACAGCAGCATCTGTGGTTGATGCTGCTGTGTGTTCTTTTTGTGTTCTTCATCAACAAGCTTCTGGCATAATTCTGGCTGGATATTTGACCACTCTTCTTGACAGAACTGGAAGAGTTCATTTAAATCAGTTGGTTTCCTGGTATGGACCCGGCTATTAAGCATAGTCCACATATTTTCAAAAGGGTTGAGGTCAAGGCTTTGAGAAGGCAATTCCAGAAGCTTAATGGAGCTGTTTCTAAACAACTACAGATTCCAAGATCATCAGTTCAAACAATTGTATCTAAATACAAGTTAGTTGGATGTGTCAGCACTTTGCTAAGGTCTGAAAGCAGACCTGGGCTGTCACCCTCAGATGAGAGGAAATTTGTTAGGATTTTCAGGAACAACCCAGGAACCACCAAGGCTCAATCCTGCCATGAACCAGAAACTGCTGGAACACCAACATCACTGTCCACAGTGAAGTGAGTTTTACATCGCCATGGACCGAGAGGGTGCCAACCAAGAAAGAAGCCCCTGCTCCAAAATCGACGCCTTCAAGCTCAACTGAAATTTCCAGCTGCCACATGGACAAGCCAAATGCCTTCTGGAGAAAAGTTTTATGGTCAGACGAGACAAAGATTGAGCTATTTGGCCACAATGACAAGAAGTATGCTTAGATGATTAAAGGTGAGGCTTTCAAACCCAAGAGCACTATACCAACTGTCAAGCATGGTGGTGGTAGCATCATGCTCTGGGGCTGTTTTGCTGCCAGTGGTACTGGTACATTGCACAAATTGGATGGAATAAGGAAGAAGGAAGACTACCTCCAAATTCTTCAACTTCACCTCAAATCAACAGCTAGACTGTTGAAACCTAGACACAATTAGGTATTCCAACAGGACAATGATCCCAAACACACATCAAAACTGGTTTTGGAATGGATAAAGCAGGCTAAAATTATGCTTCTGGAATGGCCTTCCCAAAGCCCTGACCTCAACCCTATTGAAAATTTGTGGACTATGCTTAAAAGCCTGGTCCATGCCAGGAAACCAACCATATTTAAACTAAGTCTACCAATTCTGCCAAAAAGAGTGGTCAAATATCCAGCCAAAACAAATTCAAACTTGTGCACCCATTCCTTGTTTTTTAAAGTCATTAAATACATATGCTGTACAATCATTCCACCCTGGAAAAAGAACAGTTCAAAGAAATCATTAAAAGCCCAAAATTACCATGACATTCATGCCCATGATGAGTGGATGTAAACTTCTGACCACAACTGTATGTTAATAAAAACCTTGGGCCAGGACCATTATACCAAATTATTCACATCTGGGAGGGGACTCTGTGCTCACCCACACATTGCCCCTGTTTGTTCTGACTCGAGCCCATACTCATCACCAAGTGACTATTAACTGTCCCAGGTCCACGTTATTCACAAAACTGAAGATGCTTTCAGGGTGAACAGTTCATCTTTCTTCCTAATTTTGTGCTTCTCTTTTGAAAGAAGGGTTGTTTTTGAGAGGTTGTTTATGTCATCCACTGAATCTGTCCCCTGAATAGAAACGCTGTTCACAGGATATGGGAACAAGCTCCAGCCCCTTGTGGATGGAGCCAAATCTGGCTCAATAATTTAAGTAATCTGAAAAAAAAAAAAATTAAACAAAAAACAAAAATTTGAAACAGAAAGTTCCAAGTGTGACAAGTTAAAATAACAAGAAACTCATGGTCTATAATATTAAAATTCTGTGACTGATTTAAAGAGATCATACAGTTATGAGACATAGTTTATAAGATGTGTTTAAGAAATTTTTAAAAAAAGTAAAAACTCATGTTAAAATAACGGATTAAAACTAAAAAGTCTTTAATTGATTTGTCGTTTATTTCATCCTTTATTGTAAAAATTAAGTTAAAAGGGTTATCAGTGATCTACGAAATGGTCTGCATCTAGTTGCCCGAGATCAACAGCTTTTGTCTCCACCCACTTACCAAGGGGAAATTGCAGTATTATCATCATTTGAGTAAAAGTTCTTAGTGAGGAAACACCAGTTGATCACTTTTGTGATTATTTCTCACCTTCAGGTACGTTTGAGGTGTTTGGTACTACTAAGATGAGTTGTAAAAGATTGTTAATACTATTCTGAGTATGAAGAGGATGTGTATATGAGTTAGAAAGTTTTGCAGAGTGTGTGTTTGTGTGAGCAAAGTTCCACTCATGGGTTAGGTCCAGCCTATGGCAGTGCTGAGTGATGCCACCATTTTGTGTACTTACATGTGTACAAATGTAAACATATTTCATGGAGTTAATTGTAAATTGTGTATATGTTTGAAATTGAGTAAAAGTGAGGAAACACCAGTTCATCACTTTTGTGATTATTTCTCCCCTTCAGGGGCGTAACATTTTGGAGGCACCACTAGGATTGTTCCTCAGATGTCCAGCACCCACAACCTGGCATCTGAATTCGGAGGCAGCAAAATCCCCCCACAATTTAACCCAGGCAGGCGAAGAAGATATTGCTGTGCGAGGAGAACTGAAAGCTGGTGGTTAAGTATCTGTCGCCTGAGGCCAGCCAGAAATCATCAGGGACATTAATGACCAGACCATCCAATTCAGAGTAATGTCCTGTACAGTAAAGGTTTCTCCTGTCCTGTCAACATGACAACAACCTTGGAAGAGCTACATGAAGAGGTAGTAGGAATGCTACACACCCTAACTAGAGACAATTTGCTCTGAGTTTGTGATTTCCTTAACATATCAGGTGAGCGGAGAGCAAATGTGGAAGGAAAATCCAGCATATGACTAGTGACTTATAATGTGACTTATAGTGAAATACCTTGAAAGAGATGAAGTGGCAGAGTTAGAAGATGGTTGTTTGTCAGAATTATTGCTAATGAAACGGGGGAAAATGTGGAAATAGCAGGGACACAGAGGAAAGTAGAGGAACAAAGGACTGGAATGCAATATAAAGAAGCAGAAATGGAGTAGCTTACCCCTGTTAATGCTACTGCTTATGACTCTCAGCACCAGTCCCAGTCTTTTGCTAGTCTACAAGTTAGCACATAGCCCTCAGTCACTGCACAGCCATAGCAGCCAAGCCCATGCTGGTGCAAAGGTTTCAAAATTTCGGGTCAAATCGGTGAACCAGGCCAGAAAGATAAATTGACATTTTCCAGCCTTGCTCATCAGATTGAGAATGGACTGAACAGGGGTTATCCTGAAATGGAAATAGTAGAGGCTGTAATTAGAGCTATTTCTCCAGGCTCACACTTATGCAGCTATTTAGAAAGTAAACCCCACCTCACTCTTCCCACACTTTGACGTATCCTGCACTCTCACTTCCAAGAAAAGAGTGACACAGAGCTTTACAAGCAGCTAGCTTCTGAAGCCCAGAACAGCAAAGAAACCACTCAGAGTTTCCTCATGCGAGTTTTAGATTTAAGGCAGAAAGTATTGTTTGTTTCCCAAGAGTCAGAATCAGGGCTTAAGTATGACCCAGCTCTAGTCCAGCGCATGTGTTTGCACACATTACTTACTGGTCTCCAGATTGCCAATATCAGAATAGACATGCAGCCTCTCCTACTAGATACTGAGACCTCAGATGAGCTTCTGCTAGAGAGGTCAAATGTTGCCTGTGCTACTGAGAATGAAAGAAGAAACAAAAAGAAACTCAGCACCCCACAATCATCTACTGGTATAAGTGTAGTGCAGTCAGAAGAGAGGCTATCTGCAAAGAGCCCAGTGAAAGAAGCCCAAACAAAGGTTCTGCCTGAATTATTATCAGAGATACAGGAGCTTAAGACTGGTGTAGCCTCTTTAAAAGGTCTCAGTGCAGAGATAGCTCAGATTCAAGAAACCTTACAGCAGACTAGAGTTCAGCCACAGCCCTATGCCCCACCAGTGGTGAGGCCAGTCAGCTTCAAGGACCTCCAATACGGCCTCAGTATGGACCTAATCAGTACACAAACTGCTCTGTCAGAGATGTTTTGTTTGCCAGCAGGCACAATCGAATGAACACTGCCTGCACTGTTACCGTGGGAGTGGAGAACATTTTCAAAATCAGAGTAATCAGACCGTCTAGAGAGGCTCCTTTAAACGTAGAATGGTTACCACCGTGTGATGGGTGTTAGCCATAAGTAGTAGGGAGTCCCCGAAATGTGCAAACTGTGCCAGTGCTGACTTGCCTGACAAACTGAAACAACACTCATCCTGTAAAGAGCTTTCCCAGTCTCAAAAGAAACAAGGTAAGGGCTTTTATACAGGCTGTTAGTGCAGAGCAAGTAAATGAGAATGCAGTGAAAACGAAGAAGAAGGGGGTAGCAGTTCCAAGGCACAGTATTCAGATTAACTGTCGTGTAGATGCACAACCCTTTAAAGAGGATTTGACCATGCTGTTTGAACCAGACCTGAACGTACAGTGGCTAGATGGTCTTGAGTTTTATGAGACACTAGTCAAAATCAAAAAAGGTGTATTCCCAGTCATCACAATTGATGTTTCCAACCCAACTGACCATGACTTTAATGGGCACAGTACAAACCATCATGACAGTACTGCCAGCCCAGATTTTTTGAGAAAGTCACAGTAAATCACACCAGCATAAAACTCACTGATAATACAAGTGAACAGTGGGATCCTCCTGTAAATTTTGATCACCTTAGCGAGGATCAACGACAGATAGTGAAACAGATGTTTAGAGAAGAGTGTCATTCCTTCTCAAGATCAGAGTGATACTGGCTGCACTGAAAAGTTACAGATGACCATTTCCACCCCCCTGTGCAAGGAAATGAAGGATTACCTCCATGATCTAATAGCACACGGCTGGGTCTGGAAGTCAAATGCCTCATACTCCTCACCTGTTGTGTGCGTTAGAAAAAAGGATGGTACTCTTAGGTTGTGCATTGATTACAGAGACCTGAACAGAAAAACATCCTGACTGCTAGCCTATCCCTCGTGTCCAAGACATCATGGACAATGTAGGTGGCAAGTCTTGGTTTTCTCTCCTAGATCAGGGGAAAGCCTACCACTAGGGGTTCATGTCAGAAGACAGCAGATCACTGACAGCTTTTGTTACCCCATGGTGCCTTTATGAGTGGATCCGCATTCCCTTTGGTCTCATGAATGCCCCAGCAGCCTTCCAGCACTGTATGGAGGAATGTTTAGAAGAGATTTGAGATAAAATCTGTATTCCCTATCTCGATGACACACTGGTTTCCAGTAAAACCTTTGAATACCATATGAATGACATATAAAAAGTACTGCAGCGCCTCAGAGAGTATGGCATCAAACTCAAGCCAAGTAAATGTGATCTATTCAAACCTGAGATCCGCTATCTGGGCAGGATAGTCTCTGCAGAGGGCAGTAAAGTTAAACCAGCTGACTCTGAAGCCGTTAGAGCACTAAAAGACACCAGGCCTCAGACTGTGGGCCAACTCAGAAAAATTCTTGGTCTCCTCACCTACTACAGACAGTATATCAAAGACTTTTCATGGAAAGCTAGCTGTCTGTATGAGTTCCTAAAAGCAGACGCAAAGGAAACTTCTGACAGTAATAGGAAAACAAAGGCGAGTGAGCCATGTTGTGCACTCGAACTAGCTGATTATGTGGACAGACAATCACCAACAGGTACTTGAACAACCAATTGACTGTTTGCTCCATCCACCATTATTAGGCTTACTTCACTCAGCCATTTATTGTACACACTGACTCATCACACCAAGGCCTAGGAGCAGTACTGTATCAAAAACAAGCTTAGAGTTATTGCTTATGGTTCTTGCACGTTGACACCAGCTGAAAAGAACTATTGCAGGCAAGCTAGAATTCCTGGCTTTAAAGTGGGCAATCACTGATAACTTTCGTGATTATCTGTACTATGCCCCAACTTTCACTGTGTATACTGATAACAACCTGCTCACCTACATCCTGTCAATTGTAAAACTGAATGCAACCACCTGCAGGTGGATTCCAGAGTTGGCTGATTTTCACTTTACAATAAAATACAGACCCGGGAGGGAGAACTGTGATGCCAATGCCTTGTCAAGAATGCCGCTTGATGTAGAGTCAATAATGAGAGAGTGTTCTGAGGAACTGCCGCCTACTATCATCACTCCTGCCATCCAAAGTGTTGAGGTACAGGAAAGGTTCCCTGCAAATTGGTCACTCACAGCTATCTCCATGTCAGTCTCAGCTGAAAGTGAGTCAACCGCTGCATCAGTCAGTTCCATACCAAAAGAACAGCTAAGAGAAGCACAAACATCGGATTTGGTTATCTGTCCCGTGTTAGAGCACAAACTGTCAAGTTCCAAGCCACCAGTTAAAGAGCTCAGAACATTCAGTCCAAAGATAAAATGTCTGTTCGGGGAATTGGACAAATTGTCGATAGACAGTGACGGCCATCTATTTAGGACTACCACTGCTTGCAAGCAATTGGAGTTGCCAGAAAGATACAAGGACAAGGTGTTAAAAGAGTTGCATGATAACATGGGACACCAAGGGACCGACTGCACAGTATCACTGGTGCATGACCACTTCATCTTGCCATATACATGTATGTAATGAGACATAGAGTACTATGTGACCAAAGCCTGCACTTGTCTGAAACAGAAAAAACCCTGCCATGACACAAGAGCCCCTTGACAAATATTGTGACAACACAGCCTTTCAAATTAGTATGCACTGATTTCCTCCATCTTGAGTGATGCGAAGGTGGCTATGAGTGCATCCTTGTTTCAGTTCAATTCAATTCAATTTTATTTTTTTTTAAATCTTTTACAACAACTTTTTTACAACACTTTATATTTTAGGGTAAAGACCCTACAATAATTGTTATTGTTGATCATTTCACGTGTTTTGCTCAAGCATATGCCACCACATCAAAGTCAGGAAAAACTGCAGCAAACCTGATCTTCAATGACTTAGCTTTGAAGTTTGGCTTCCCCTCTGACATCCACCATGACCAAGGGGGAGAGTTTGAGAATCAGTTGTTCAGCCAGTTAAAGAAACGAAGTGGAGTGGCTGGGTCTAGGATGACACCCTCTCACCCAATGGGAAATGGTCAAGTGGAATGCATGAACAGGACATTGTTGCAAATGCTTAAGACACTGACTGAGACACAGAAATTGAACTGGAAGGAGTCCCTGAACAAGCTGGTGTATGCCAACAACTGTGCACATTGTGAAGTGACAGGTTATTCACCATTCTACCTTCTGTATGGGAGATCACCCAGACTTCCAGTTGATGTTTTTTGAGTTGCACACACAGTCAGGTTCCAGTGACCAGCATGACTATGTGGAGAAATGGAAGCTAGGTATGGAGGAAGCCTATGCCATTGCTAATCAAAATGCTCAGGAGACTGCTGAAAGAAGTAAAAGGTACTACGACACAAGTTGTATGTTTTAAATATACATTTATGGTTATACACCTTGTATATTGCCTCTTTCCAAAATACGACAAAAGCACAATGCCAAATGTGGAAAGCGAGTTTTCCTTTGTAGATTTTGACCCTTCATGTTCAGCTGATATTTTGGTAATGAAATATAATACTGTAATAATAATAATAATAATAATAACTACTGTAGTCATCCCAAAAGTTGGGAAATTACTGTGTTACAGCAGCCAAAACATAAGTTGCTTTCAACTTAGCTCAATAAAATAAATACTATATCACAGAACAAAATAGCTCAGAAAGGTTAAAAAAAATACAGTAAATAAGGAGCTGAATTAAATAGAAAAATAGTGATTCAACAAATCAGAATCTAAATATGATACATTAAGGAGCTTAAATCTAAAATGAATGTTGGTATATAAATATATGGTACTCCATATTTTCAGCAGAATTTGCTGCATAATTTACTTTTGGTGGTCATAATGACATATTAGACAGCTTTTGTTCAACATCCAAATCTCAGGAAATCACACTCTGGAGAGAGGCAGCAGACAGTTTTAACATTTAACAGTTAATTAGATTATTTACATTACACTATTAATTACACAATTAATTAAACTAACAGCTTTTCAGTAAAGGAAAAATAAATTTAGCTGTAACATAACAACACTTTTTCCAGAGTAAGATCACATCCCACTTCCTCCGAAGAGGGTTTTTGCTATAATGATTAAGTTTTACTGCAGTGAAGACTTTGGGTATCACAATGTCTCTGTAGCCCTGTTGTGAAACCATCTACTTCTGAATGTAAACAAGATCCTTCTGAAGCTGTTTCAGAAGGGAGAGGATAACTACATGGCCCGTGTCTGTCTTGGAACAGGATGTTGATGTGGTGGAGGAGTAAAAGTACCTGGATATCACATCAACAAAAGGCTGACCTGGTAGACCAACACATAGGCTGTGTACAAGAAGGGAATGAGCAGGCTCTATTTCCTAAGGAAGCTGACATCAATGTGTGTAGCAAAATGATGGAGCCTTTGTATCAATTCTTTGCTGTGGTCTGCTAGGGGAGCAGCATCAGTGCTGGTGACACGAACAGTCTGACTAAACTGATCAGGAAGGCTGGCTCTGTGATTGGCTGAAAACTGGACACTTTTGAAGCTGTGGTGGACAGGAGGTCACTGAATAAACTGGTATCCACCATGGATAATCATTCTAATCCAGCATAGCAGTTTCTCTAGCAGACTGATTCTACTCAGCTGCTATAATGACAGATACAGGAAATCTTTCATGCAATAACTCTTTACAATACAAAATATCTGTCTGGCAGAGAGCCATTTGCCAGATATGATGATGGTGATGATGATGATGATGGTGATGATTATTATTATTATCATTATTATTTCATGATCATTCCAACTGTTTAAACAAAAGAATTTCCCAATGTGGGATAAATAAAGTAAACTTAGCATAAAAAGTAAGGAAATTTGTGTTTGGCCGATTATTTCTTTGTTGTAACTCTTGGCAATAAAGTTAATAGCAGAATAAGCTGTTTGGCACTGGCAGAGAAGATTTGGCAAGTTCTTCATGGGCGCAACCCACAAATGCATTTTCGTTACAAATGTGGCACCATTTAAAGGGAAATAAACAGGCTTTCCAACGGTATGAGATTTATTGCCGACAAGCATTGTTACAACAAAGAAATAATTGACCAAACACAAATTTCCTTACTTTTTGTGCTAAGTTTATTTGTTATTTGTCATCTGTTAAAACAAAAGGAAAAAAGAAAAATTAGTCATGCAAACATTAAAATATTTGTTTAGTGCCACTACTATAAACATTACAAAAAAAAAAAACTAAAATATGTTAAGGTTTTGAAGTAAATGTTGCAAAAACATTTCATAAGATTTATTAACTTACTTTCACAATTTCTAGATGGTTGGTTGCCTCTTCAACATTTTGCTACCTGAATCTCTAAGGAGCAGTTTGAGATTTTTTCTTTTTTTATCCCATGTGGCTTCACTGTTGTTAGTTACAACAAATAAAGATTTAAAACACATTCTTAAGCTTGCTGGTGTTAAACTGCCTAAACACTTCTAAGATATTTATTTTAATTTAGGATACTTGATTTAATGCATAGTTAAATACAGCTAAATATACAGTATGTGCTATGTGTGTGTAACTTTTATCATTTAATCAAGTCAGTATATGAATGTGATTTTTGTTTATTCTCGGAGCAACTCAGAGAGATTTTTTCTGAGTCTGACTTTCACAGAGCGAAAATTAATGGATCCATCCTTCCTTTTATCAAAGGTTCTGCCTGATGGATGCTTCCAGCAGGATAATGCACCATTTCACAAAGCTCAAATAATCTCAAACTGATTTCTTGAACACAACAGTGAGTTCACTGTATTCAAATAGCCTCCACAGTCACCAGATCTAAATCCAACAGAGCACCTTTGGGATGTGGTGGAAGATTAGATTTACATCATGGATCTACATCCGACAAATCTGCAGTCTCTGAAGAATGTTTCCAGCACCTTATTGAATCTATGCCATGAAGAATTAAGGCAGCTCTTAAGGCAAAAGGGAGTTCCAACCCGGTACTAGCAAGGTGTGCCTAATAGTGGTTGGTGAGTGTACTTAACACCATCAAGTTACTGTATCACTTAAGACATGAAAAGTAAGCAAAGTGGAAGATGTCAACCACAGCCTACCTTATGTATCCTAACAAAGGAACACTTATATTATATAACACTATTAAAAGGTGACATTGATAACTTAGTTATTATAAAACATTTGATTTAGAGAGACATTCTGTGTGACAAGTTTTATAAGGCTCTGTCCAGTCACCGAAAACCAGTGTTGCCAAAGACAATACACATTAAGGCCATAAACTGGAGCTGGGCAGTAAGGAGTGTAAAATTCAAACACTAGCTACCATAACCCCAATTCAGAAAAATTGGGACACTGTGTAAAATGTAAATAAAGAGAGAATGTAATGATTTGCAAATCTCATAAACCCATATTTTATTTACAATAAAACATATCAGATATATCAGATGTTTAAACTGAGACATATTACTATTTCATGAGCTCATTTTGAATTTGATGGCAGCAACACGTCTCAAAAAAGTGGGGACAGGGGCAAAGGCTGGAAAAGTAAGTAGGACTAAAATGAAACAGCTGGAGGAACATTTTACAACTAATTAGGTTAACTGGCAACAAGTCGGTAACATGACTAGATATAAAAAGAGCATCTTAGAGAGGCAGAGCTTCTCAGAAGTAAAGATTGGCAGAGGTTCACCAACCTGCAAAAACCTGGATCTACAAATGGAAGAGTTTCAGAATAATGTTCCTCAACGTAAAACTTTGAAGACTTTGAATATCTCATCATCTACAGTAAATAATATCATCAAAAGATTGAGAGAATCTGGAGAAATCTCTGTGCGGAAGGGACAAGTCTGAAAATCAATATTGGATGCCCGTAATCTTCAGGCCCTCAGGCGGCACTGCATTAAAAACAGGCATAATTCTGCCATGGAAATCACTGCATGGGCTCAGGAACACTTCCTGAAATCAGTGTCTGTGAACACAGTTCACTGTGCCATCCACAAATGCAGGTTAAAGCTCTGTCATGCAAAGAAGAAGCCATACATGAACATGATCCAGAAATGCTGCCATCTTTTGTGGACCAAAGCTCATTTAACATGGACTGAGGCAAAGTGGAAAACTATTCTGTGGTCAGACGAATCGAAATTTGAAATTCTTTTTGGAAAACATGGACGCTGCATCAGCACTCAGTTCCTAAGCCTGCATCTCTGATGGTATGGGGGTGCATTAGTGCCTGTGGAATTGGCAGCTTGCACATCTGGAAAGGCACCATCAATGCTAAAAGGTATATACAGGTTTTAGAGCGACATATGCTCCATCCAGACAACGTCTTTTTCAGGGAAGGCCTTGCATATTTCAGCAAGACAATGTTAAACCTCATACTGCATCTATTCCAACAGCATGGCTTCATAGTAGAAGAGTCCGGGTACTGAACTGGCCTGCCTGCAGTCCAGATCTTTCACCAACTGAAAACATTTGGAGCAACATGAAATTAAAAATAAAAAAAAGACCCAGGACTGTTGAGCAGCTAGAATCCTACATCAGACAAGAATGGGAAAACATTCCTTTCCCAAAAGGCCAGCAGCTGGTCTCCTCAGTTTCCAGACGTTTACAGACTGTTGTTAAAAGAAGAGGAGATGCTACACAGTGGGAAACATGAACCTGTAACAACTTTTTTGAGACATATTGCAGCCCTCAAATTCAAAATGAACT
>VUQI01032807.1:0-10145 GCA_015106735.1 Paratilapia polleni | reverse complement strand
TGCCATTGCCAGAAGGTTTGCTGTGTCTCCCAGCACAGTCTCAAGAGCATGGAGGAGATTCCAGGAGACAGGCAGTTACTCTAGGAGAGCTGGACAGGGCCGTAGAAGGTCCTTAACCCATCAGCAGGACTGGTATCTGCTCCTTTGTGCAAGGAGGAACAGGAGGAGCACTGCCAGAGCCCTACAAGATGACCTCCAGCAGGCCACTGGTGTGAATGTCTCTGACCAAACAATCAGAAACAGACTTCATGAGGGTGGCCTGAGGGCCCGACGTCCTCTAGCGGGCCCTGTGCTCACTGCCCGGCACCGTGGAGCTCGATTGGCATTTGCGATAGAATACCAGAATTGGCAGGTCTGCCACTGGCGCCCTGTGCTTTTCACAGATGAGAGCAGGTTCACCCTGAGCACGTGTGACAGAGGTGAAAGGGTCTGGAGAAGCCGTGGAGAACATTATGCTGCCTGTAACATCGTTCAGCATGACCGGTTTGGTGGTGGTCAGTGATGGTCTGGGGAGGCATATCCATGGAGGGACGCACTGACCTCTACAGGCTAGGCAACGGCACCCTGACTGCCATTAGGTATCGGGATGAAATCCTTGGACCCACTGTCAGACCCTACGCTGGTGCAGTGGGTCCTGGGTTCCTCCTGGTGCACGACAATGCCTGGCCTCATGTGGTGAGAGTATGCAGAGGGTTCCTGAGGATGAAGGAATTGATACCATTGACTGGTCCCCACGCTCGCCTGACCTAAATCCAACAGAACACCACTGGGACATTATGTTTCGGTCCATCCAACGCCACCAGGTTGCACCTCAGACTGTCCAGGAGCTCAGTGATGCCCTGGTCCAGATCTGGCAGGAGATCCCCCCCAGGACACCATCCATTGTCTCATTAGGAGCATGCCCCGACACTGTCAGGCATGCATAAAAGCACATGGGGGTCATACAAACTTCTGAGTACCATTTTGAGTTGCCACAATGAAATTTTGGCCAAATGGACTAGCCTGTCGCATCATTTTTTCACTTTGATTTTCAGGGTGTCTTTGAATTCAGCCCTTTGTAGGTTGATAAATTTCATTTCCATCAAACAATGGGGCATCCTTTCATTCCTAACACATTACCCAGTCCACATCAGTATAGATATTACACTGCTCAAATTTTTTGAAAGAAAAAGGCTCAACCAAGTCTCTGTTTTAAAGTAAAACAGAGACTTGGTTGAGCCTTTTTAGAGGTTTAACACTAATAAAGACAGTACAGCCAACTATTTCTTCATTGGTGGATAATTTATGCAGTTTCCATTTAATATGCATGCAGAAATGTCAAATTAGTACTTGGACTGAAGAATAATCAGGCCAGGTAGGCACTTCAGCACATTTTTAATGATTTTTAAGATGATGTGTTGCATTTAAATTGTAACAACGTCAAAGTTTCTGAGTAGCCATCTGAAGTGACTTATAAAGGTCAGAGTGATTATCATTTTTATTTACACATCAATCGCTGAATCGGGGGAAATCATGAGGAAAACATCCAACAAAATGTTCAACAAAATAAACAAAGATTTGCATTAATCTGCCTCCTAATATCTATTGTTGAGAACCATTTTCACTTTCCTACTGATGACTAAACTTTCTCTGTAAAAATGATTCAGAAAAAATTGATTTACTTTACATTTATTTAGCAATTCCTTATTTAATAGCTTCTCAGTTTCAGCACTGTAAACTTAAGTATCATAAAGTCCAGATCAACAGAGTTAAATTTCCAACGTTTTCCTGCCAGTGGAAATGAGAAAAAGGAACTAAAAGAAAAAAGAAATCGAGCCTTGTGCGTGTTGTCATGTCAGCTGTTCCTGATGCCTGCTCTGTGCTGTGGAAGATGGGGAGGTCCCAAAACTGAGCCATAATGCCAAATATAAATTACAGCAGACAGAAATGACAGTCATCATCTTTTAATTACAGGAGTCCTGAATGAGCTAAAGCTCTGTGTTTTTAAGTGTAGGTTAATTATTTTATTCTAGGTGTCTTTGGTTTGGATCATTTAATTAAGTTTGTCTTATTGGGTTCTGCAGAGGCAGAGCATCGCCCATTACAGTCTTCAGATGGACAGCTTGTCTGGTATTGTGTCTCATTTAGCAGACCAGGTGTCTCTCAGGGCGCCCGCACATGTTCACTGTATCCTAGCGGATAAAGTTCAAACCTCCTCCTTCAAATTTCCACTGTCACACTCCTTCCCAGCATCTTCTGTAGTAGTGCTCATGTTATCACTTTGTTAAAGGTGCAGTATGCTAAATGCTTTTAGTCTGGAAGGGGTCACTCTTTTACAGCAGCATACAGCAAACACAGCATACTTAGTTTCTTATCCAAACTTTGCTCAGTTTCTACAGCACATGGAGCTGAGAGGAACTGGTGTTCATGTTTACCATAGCCAGACACTCCTACAGCACAAAAGTCATTCAACAACCAACCTGCACGAGAATCTGCTTGACAAGCTACGCAGTCTTCAGAGCGATGGACTATGAAACAGCTTTGACATATCCAAGCTTTCTTAAATTAGGACCAAGCATCAAAACATTTATACATTTTTCTCTGTCACCAGCTGAATAAACGTAAGTTCCAGTGACAACTGCACTGCTCTAACTTTACTGCATGGCTTCCTTCAGTGGTGTTGGTAAAATAGTCTGACAGGTTGCATGTATAAAATTTATTTCTTCTTCAGGAAATGAACCAGTAAAAAGGTGGAACTCTGAGCATAACCCGCTCCGGACCACGCTATGCGTTCAGTTTGAGCTATTATGGTGACCTAACCAAGTGAAAAGAGAGCCACTTTCATGACACTGAAAACTCTCACTTTAGGCTCAACATATCTCTCTAACCCATTAGTCTGGCTTCCTATACACCCCCAGGTCTCTGAAGGTTGCTTGCCAAGAATATCAGCCATTGTTGATTTTTAATTTAAGTTACTGACTTTCCCTCATATGATGATTGGCAGGACATCAGAATCAAAATAGAATATAAAGCCCACAAAGAAATATGTGTATGTTGAGCCTTTAGTTCATAGTTTCACTTTGTATTAGAGTTTATTTTGTTCCCTCAGTGTTTCCATTCTCATCCTCCTGTGTCAATTCCCCTGTGTTAAGTTTAGTCACATATCTGCATTTCCCTGTTTACTTATTGCACTCCCTTCCTGTTTAATTTTGGCATCAAACTGCAACTGCAGTGAAATCTTTTTAAATGTTTCTGAAGAGCAGTAGCTAGTGTTCCCTTGCAAGGACCCAAAGAATACCTTTCATTTTATTTATCGAATATTAATTAAGGGTTCTCTAAGTCCTGTCTTCCTTATTCAATTCAGTTCAGTACAATTCAGTTTTATATATATAACACCAATTCACATCAGCTGTCAACTCAAGGAGCTTTATATTGTAGGCTACAAACACTACAATACTATGCAAAAACTCCAACAATCAGACGACCCCCTATGAGCAAGCACTTGGCGACAGTGGGAAGAAAAACTCCCTTTTAACAGGAAGAAACTTCCAGCAGAACCAGGCTCAGGGAGGGGCAGCCATCTGCTGTGACTGGTTGGGGGTGAGGAGAAACAGAAGAGAGCAGAGGGAGACAGGACAAAAGACACACAAGACCTTATCAGTTGTATTCCTGTAAAGGTTTATATTTTTGCACAGGACACATGCAATTTGCAATCGAGCTGTGACAGATCTGCTGCATGTCATTTTCTTGCAGTGTTTTGATTTCAAACAAAGACAAAAGCAGCTTGTTTCCAGCTGCTGATGATCAGTGTTGAATATGACAACTAAAATTGCAGCTGTCACAGGTTTTATTAGCAGGCCAAACATATGAAGCTTTTAATGTTCACAGCTGACCTAAATATGCAACTCACAGCTACTGTGAATAATACTGTGCAAAAAGATGCTAAGTGGCTGATGCTGCCTATTTCTGGCAAAGGTCAGCATCCTCACATGCTGATGAACCACAGAGAAGGCATGCAACAAAGCAGATCTGTCAGTGCTATGTACAGTAATGCAACATTTAGCCGTGTAGACGGAGGGTCACTACAGCTCTTTGGTGTGTATATTGATCTAAAATGGGAGAATATGGTTCTTTGACTATATTCCACTGTTTCTGTTAATGTCACATACATTTAATTTAAACTACATTATAATCACATATAGGGTATAGGATTGTTAATGGGCCTTTAAGTAGCCCATTAACATGAGACCTGTGTTTTGTGGGATGAATGTACAGTAAAGATGGATGGAGGGACAAATCTAAACTGTTATCACTGTCAGACAGGCTGAGGTCACCTCTGTATGAGCGAATCCCTTTCTGCTGAGCAATACCCATTCCCCCATCACAGGCACAGCATGAGGGGACACGGGGCAGATGAAAAAGCTGCCACAATACAGCACAGAGAGGAACAGGGTTCACCTTGTCTAAAAATCCCCATCGAACCTTGTGATCTCACACAATGACTTAATTGCATATGATGGGAGCTCTTTGAAAGTCCTGATGCAATCTCAAAGACTCTCTTTAGATAAACTGAAGGGATGCACTTCTCTGACTGGAGGCTGTAGGACACAGAGCAGAGCAGCACTGTTCCCTATGATAATGGTTGACCTGCTCTATTGAACGAGCAACAGCACTTAAAAAAAGCAGGCTTGTGCAGGGTTTAGGCTGTAAAGTGGTAACACATACACACACACACACACACAAAACCCCCAACTTCTAATAACTCCAAAAGTGTGAATAATTCTGGAGTCTTTCGTGCAGAGGCGTATTGTCTCCTATGCAGATTTCCTCTGCAGATGCAGGCAGCTGTATGAATGTATTAAATCTGTAACATGGTGCAAAAATCCAAGTGAGCACAAGGTGATGAGTAAATGAATAATCACACTCCATCACTGAAGCAGCTCATATTATCTGATGTCATTTGTTTTTGTGTCTGTAAATTGTAACAGTTTCTTAGCTGAGCTGGACTATACACTACATACAGAGCACTTTGGGTCAATAGTTTGTGGAGAGGAGGATGATAAGGGCCTCGAGGCATGAAGGAAACAGCAGGAACCATGCCAACTAACTGCTGAGCTATTCAGGGGCACTCATTTTCCTTTGTGATAGCTTATCAAAAAGGCATTTGTGTCCCTCTGGGCTCATCTGGCCCCTGAATTCAACCATCTGATACAGCACTACTGAATCCCAGCTGCCTGGAGTTACAGACAGACTTCGCTCCCCCTTACCTGTCTCTCTGAACAGCCGTGACCCTTGCCACAGACAGCCAATTACAGGCAGTGCTTCAGCCGAGAGCAATGCTTCTGTCCAATAACTGTAAACAGCTACAGCGGGAGAGAAGTAGAGCTGACAGGCTGCAACTGTTTCCATCCATTTCAATGAAATCCCTTGCAGACCAACATCCCTGAGTCTTTTTAGTGCAGTAACAAATTTGTCAGCATGCTATAACCAACCGCGACACATTTTCCACCAATTACTTAACTGACTTTAGTGGCACATCAAAGCCGATCGAGAAGGTAACAAAGACTGAAACTGTCAGGGTGGATTTTTTTCTTAATGCCAAAGGTCACCTGCAGTTATTCTTTTCTTTCACATCCACAGTCTCATTAACTGTAAATAGGAATGATATCAATGGAGCAACCTACCACGGATTTTCTTTTTTTCATACCTTAGATTGCAGTATTGAAACTGTGATAGCAACATATACTGTGGCTTAGGCATGAGGGAACAAGAAGTCACTAAAATGTAGGTTACCATAAATGTGTAAACCAAATTACAACTCACTCAAAACAACAAATTAATGAGTGTGGCATTAGTGCAGGCGCGCCTCAAAGTCAAGCTCAGCCACAATCCTGACAGATCAGCTGATGGCTCAGCTGATACTATGCTATGCATCCAATTCGTAAATGTTCAGGGTGTGCCTGTCACAGTGATGCTGTGTGGAGTGTAGAACGCAGGAGGAGTCCAACAGAAAGTCACACTTTTAATTTTACAGTCCAGAAACAGCAGAAAACAGACAGTATCCAGGAAACACAAGGAGCCAGAGAGACAACACGACAAGGACAATGACAGGTCAGGACTATTTATAGACTGAGGGCTGACTTGGGAATGAAGGAAAACAGGTGAAGAGAATCAGGATAATCACAAAGGAGAAACCAAAACCAACGCAAGGACTTAAAGAAAACCAACCTTCAAAGTAAAACAGGAAATAAGACAATTAATATAGACGTGAATACTAGCTCCTAAGAAGATGTCAGACTGGGGAACACAGGGGAACCAATACATTAACACAGAAACAAGACAGATGGAGGAAGAGAAAGAAAACACTGAGGGAAGCTGCCTTTAATAAAAATCAAGACTTGAACCAAAACACAGGATTACAAAACTGAAACTAGAATAACCATTAAAGCTACTTTGGCCTGCCCACAGCTGCTGCTGCATCTGCAAGCCTCAATGCAACCCATCTCTACCTCAGCTCCTTCTTTTCATTATACTGAATTTAATCACTGATATCAGCTGTTGTTGAAGCCCGCTCTGCTCTGTACAGCTTTGCACATGGAAGGACTGGGAATGGGAACAACAATCTTCTTTAGACTGCAGTGGTTCTGACTGAAATGTCACTCCCATGGTAGTGCTTCAGAAAAGGTTAGGTGATCAGCATAGATTTCATTGTCTGGGAGCCATAAATATCAGCACAAGCATTCACTGTGATTCATCCAAGAAAAAAGCAACTGCAAAGAAATGACAAGTACAAGTGATCTACTGTGAAAGGACTGTCCAGCAGTGATGGAGTGCTGTCACTCCCTCCAGTGAAAACACTTTCTGATCTGTGATGTGCACTTAATGAAAATAATCTACAGCCAGCCACAGACACTGCTTTCAGTCTCCAATTCAGATCTGTTACCCAAAAGAAATGCTCTAACTTAGTCTCTTTTCATCATTACATGCATTACATTTAGCTGCTCCCAAAATAAAATGGCTATGCTGTTTCCAAGTGATTGCATATTAAGCCTAATCAGACTCATATTCATCCTTCTTTCAACATAACTGACCACGTCTGCTTCTCCAACAAGCAAATTGTAAAGTATGTCACCAGGGTGCAGATTATCAGTGAGCAGGTGGCAACCTGATAGGAAGCCTGCTGACCATCCAGCCTGAGACATGACATTTTCCACCATTCATTCGACTTTTTTCTTGTTTCTGCCACAGAGTTCTGAAATGAGTCTCCATGAGCCGGTTTCGCTCAGTATCAGTTCAGTCAGTCACACATATGTTACACTGTTTATGCCTCTTTCATGGCTCAGTGTGACTCAGGGACTCTATTTCTGAAGACATGAGGGAATATTGCTGCAGTTTGACCTCCTCCACACTCACTGTAGTAAACATTTCTCTACAGGGTCACTGAAGAGGAGACAGACTCGAAGCACTGCTTGCACTACGTAACTTAAACTCATGTGTGCTATGTTGTTTCCTGGAGTTATTTTACTCTCAGAAGACTGCACCTGCTGCACAAAGATAAACTAAATGTGTCCTGTCATATGATACTCAGTGTGAGACATTTGGTTTTTCTCTAAATGTTCTGAGGCTATTCATACACATTGTTGGCAATTTCTAACACAACATATGACAGACATAAATGTGTAAGTAGCCCCTCAGGCTGAATAGCCTATGGTACAGCATCACCACAAGAGCCAAACTAAAAACAGAGGAACTTCTCAAACATGCTGTTATGGACTCTTTGTGCCTGAAATGTTCTAATTCGTGGCGTTAAGAGAGACACCGCTTACTTGAAGAACTCCACGAAGGAAAATCCATATCCATGTTGCTCAGCAATTCCTGCACACACAACGTTGGCTGATGCTCCTATCAATGTGCCATTTCCTAAAGAGACAAGAAAACAAAGTCAAAGGAAAGTGATAAAGTGCTTTTTATTATTTCCCAACAAACATATACTGTTAGAAAGGTGGACGCTCATATTAAACATGGCAAAAGTTTCATATCACAAGGTCAGTGTCCCTGTGAAACACTGCTGTAAACACTCAGATTCAAACCTTTTTTTTCCATTCTTAGATGTGAATGGCATTAAATGGAGGGAGGGTCTTTGTTTACACGGTTGCAGAAAAAGCTCTGCTCTGAACGCAGCACGCCCACCCACCTGCTCAGTCTGAAACATTTCCATCACTTTGCTCAGGAGTACTCTGCACATTTTGGAGGGTGACCAAAAAAGGAAAGTTAAAATAGTTTGCATTTCTTAAAGAAGAAAGTACAACAGTGGATCCAGCTTTTTTATCCCCCCTCAGACAAACAACAGGCAAATGTGTTTGCTTGATCACACTTCAGAGGACTCTTCTGTAACCAGAGCCCAGTATGAAGCTGGATCTTTGGCTAGGCTAATGCTAAAAAATGAAGCCCTATAAAGGGCACTGAAGAGGAGTTAGGAAAGCAAGCTGTAAGTAACATCATATCTTTGAAATGCTCGTCTTGTATTGATAATTGGAACAAATGATTTGTGAGAGCAGTTTCAGAATGAGAAATTATGTTTTTAAGTAGGTTTACAGTTTGTATTCAGAACTTCCACCACTGGAAGAGGACCAAGCTGTGCATAGAAGCACCAGGTTCTGTTTACAGAAACTCTGCAACGTGCAGCCAATCAGAAGAAAGCCTGCTTTTAGGGAGGGGAGGCCATAAAGAGGCAGGAGGCTAGTTTCTGGAAGAGGATGGGACTGAGTGGCTGCATCAAGGCCCAGTATAAGATGGATACGTTTTTTTTTATTCATGTAAAGCTACTCTAGAAGAGCTCTATAATAAAAATAGGGAACTGAGCATATTAGGTCCTCTTTAATGGCTCTTCTCAAGTAAATGTTTTTTTCAAATGAAACACATAATTTAGCATTATGAGCACAAATACTGTAAAATCATCTGCTGTGCTGCTTTAATACCATTAAGCATAATTTTTCAGTGTTGTCTTTGTAATTTCAGACTTAATCTCATATAAGGTGTTACTTAAACAGTCAGTGTGGATATCCATCCTGCCGTTCAATACTGCTCACATCTCAAAAGGTGTCAGGATGGAGCCGCCAGTCGATAAAGGCCTGTCACAGTGCAGTTGATTAAACTGAAACACAGTGACAGCTCTCTCTCTGTTTGTGTCCTTCCCACCCAGACAGAGCCACACTCGAAGGGCTGGCCACTGGGGTGTAGAAGAGCCTCAATAAGGCAATCTATGAGGGCCCTGAGGCTGCTCCCACAAAGAGCACAGCCTGACCTCCCCGGGGAGCGACACACCTGTACAAAGTGTGGCTGTCACCTGGAGCATATGTTGTCTTCTTCTGGCAGCTGCCATCAATAAAGATCCACACCTTTCAAACTGGGATAAACTATAAAGTCCCCGGTGTCTGTGAGGGAGTCTGGAAAGTTGTTGTGTGTTGTGCCCAAAACTGATATATAATGATCTATTTTTATAATACAGTGTATGAGGCCAAGAAGCAAAACTTACCACCCAGACAGGCTCCCATGGCCAAAGCAAAGATGAGAGGTTTAACTGGCAGATTTACATCTGCATCCTGACTCAGGTTGATGAGAACTGGAATCTGTACATGCCAGAGAAGAAAATAAAAAATATACATTCAGATCAGCAGGTGATTAGCCTGATTGTTTCCCTCCATAATGACAGCACAGCATGGATCTAATCATGTCCTGACTGCTCTCTTTCTGAAGATTGTCGAATCCTTTTCTCAGGATTTCTGCATTCATTCTAATAGCCATCAGGGGGTGATTGTATAGACGTCTATGAGAAAACAACCCTACTTCATCTTAGAAATATGACATCTAACCAGATACTTACTCTGGATGGCATTACTTTTCCCTCCAGTGACACTGTGATGAATCTTGGAGTCATTTTTGACCAGGATATGTCTTTCAACGCACACATATTAAACAAATATGTAGGACTGCTTTCTTGCATTTGCGTAATATCTCTAAAATTAGAGGCATCCTGTCTCAGAGTGATGCTGAAAAACTAGTTCATGCATTTATTACTTCTAGGCTGGACTATTGTAATTCATTATTATCAGGTTGTTCTAAAAGCTCCCTGAAAAGCCTTCAGTTAATCCAGAATGTTAATCCTG
>VUQI01032806.1:7636-26317 GCA_015106735.1 Paratilapia polleni | reverse complement strand
AACTGTGATGCACTGTGTATTCTGACACCTTTCTATCAGAACCAGCATTAACTTCTTCTGCAGTTTGAGCTACAGTAGCTCGTCTGTTGGATCGGACCACACGGGCCAGCCTTCGCTCCCCACGTGCATCAGTGAGCCTTGGCCACCCATGACCCTGTCGCCAGTTCACCACTGTTCCTTCCTTGGACCACTTTTGATAGATACTGACCACTGCAGACCGGGAACACCCCACAAGAGCTGCAGTTTTGGAGATGCTCTGACCCAGTCGTCTAGCCATCACAATTTGGCCCTTGTCAAACTCACTCAAATCCTTACGCTTGCCCAATTTTTCTGCTTCTAACACATCAACTTTGAGGACAAAATGTTCACTTGCTCCCTAATATATCCCACCCACTAACAGGTGCCATGATGAAGAGATAATCAGTGTTATTCACTTGACCTGTCATTGGTCATAATGTTATGTCTGTTCGGTGTATATACACATTTACAAATCACTGTCATCCTTCAGAGACAAATCACGAGATGCATGTGACACAAGCCCAATAAATACACCTTTACTAATCTCCAAAGAGGGCAAGAATTTTGGGCCCAGAAACTTGTCCTATTGACCAATCATCTTTGAGCAGGCTCTTTCATCATTTTTTTAAATTATAGCATTTTTAAACAATGACTGGCAGATGAAAACAGAAATCCTGGCCCTGGTTTCCACTGGCTACAACCAAAACTGTGAAAAACTGGCATTTAGCAGATTGGCCCTTCACTTGTTAAAATGCTATCTTGAAAGCACATGATTCTGTGTATATTAGACAAAACAGAGTCAAGAGATTCACAGTCTGCTAAATGAGTGAAAACACATATGCCCATGTGGACTATTTATTTGTAATTACTCTCATTTCTGTTCTTTTTGCATGTATTGTTCCATATTACTGTACTTTTAGCCTAGTAACAGTTTACTCTGATCTGGTGACTAAATGATAATACTGCTGCATGGTAAACAAATCTGCAGTGTTAAGAGTCTGTAGAATGCTGTTAGCTACACAATGCACTGGTCTCATTTTTAGGAGCTGTAAATGTGACTATAGTCATTTTTGGGCACAGTGTATAAAAAGCAGTTCTTAAATAACCAAAATATACAAGTAGAAGGAAATGCGGAAGATAACTCCATCCAAAATAAAATAATAGAGCCACAGATATAAGAGATGTCACAGGTAAAGAATAAGGTCAGGTTACTAAATTCAATTCAACTCTACAATAATATGAAAGGCTAAACCCTGCATCACAGTATCAAAGAAGCAACTGTGATCTATTCACTGCTCAGCCAGCTAGAGGGACCCTGTGCCAGGCCTTGACTAAAACAATGGGCTTGTCAGGTCAAGACAACGCACCATCACAATAAACATTTCCATAGCAGTAATTCCATCAGTACAACAACACGGTCACTGCAAAGTCTCCAACTTGCTAAATACAGTTTAGCTTAAAAAAAAAAGAAAGAAAATGATCTTGCTTAATATTTGTACTTCTTCAGAATAAAGCTGCTCTAACCCCCAGACGCTATGAAGGATACGTAGGTATAGGAGATGGATAGATGGGATAGATGGGTGGAAACCAATAAAACTCAACACAGCACCTTACCCAGAAAAAAAAGACAAACCTTTTTTCTGGGTAAGGCTTATATTAAGAAAGCAACAACTGGTGGTTTCAGACACTGCATCTTAAAAACAATACAAAAAAAGCTAACAAAAAACAAACCAAAAAGTAGAAGTGACTAGATGGAATAAAACTTTTTCTGATAAGAGAAACACAATGTGACGTTCTACTAGAAGTGCTGAAATGAGCATTATGCTGAAGTTACCATACAGACCATTACACTAGCCAAAAGAGGAAAGGTGCACCAAAGGCAAAGACAGTAAAGTTGATAAGAGAGGTGGCAAACTGCAACACGGCCAGAAAGGTTGCAATGTTTTCATTTTATTCCCCTTTAAGATCCATATTTTACAATAAATAAATAAATAAATAAATAATGCCAAAGAAGCTATACGACACTTGAATAATTTCACATTGTGTACAGAGAACATGAAGTAACTACAAGAAAGTGTGCTCTCTCAGATTTCTTAAAGCCCAATTATGTAAGAATTCTGTATTCTTTTGGGATTGGACACGTAATGCATCCTTATGGATTTGCAACCAGCAAAGATGACAGTTTGAATGAGCTCCACACCCCTCTCCTGGATTGGACAGATAAACCATACTGACTGGATCAGGGTTGCCACAACAGCAGAAGTAAAGAAATTAGACAGATTGGTAGTTTGGTGGCAAACCAAGGTATCCTCGAGCATGCAGTAAATCGCAAAGCCTGCACAGCTAACGTCAAGAGTGTAGACTTCTCCTTGAGCTTCCTATAATAGAGAGAATGTACAGCGGGCACTCTAAGTAGTCCATGGCCTACTTGGAATCTTTAGGAAGCCTTGGCACAACTCACTGTATACGTGAGACAGCTTGTAACTCCAGAATTGTTTTCTAAAAGTTACCATATACATAAAGGTTAAAGATAATGGCTATGCTGTGATTTCCAAGGCTATGAAGAGCTACTTAATCTAACAACAGAGTCGTTACGTTGGAAACAATGAGAGAAACAGAAGTGTGATAATCACTGCTGTGAACAATAGGGATGTCCCCGGCTGAGATGGTTTTAAAATGATCTGAATACCTAAAATGAAAACGGAATACCAATGCAGCAAGCAAATATCAAAACAGTTAAATATTCGGGTACAGCCCTAATCACGATGGCAGCTTACAGTCACATAAGCTTAATACTAGACTTTTTCTGTGCCAGATTCAGCATGGCACCCTTTGGTTTGCTTTACCAAAACTGTCTAATCTGGGATGAGCTGGCAGGATAGGCCGAAGTCCTGCAGCTGTCCTCCAGCTGACCTCATCTGCTCCCTGCTCCTTAGCCTCAGCTCTTCAAGCTGTGATAGTAAGCAGAGGCTGGGTCAGGGCTGCTGCAGGACCACAGGCACTCAATGATGGTTCACAGAGGGGACAGAATGCTATTCTCCCTGGACAAACATCCACAGTGTCTCGTTGATTCAGACATGCCACTGCATTAATCATGTACTTTGAATCAGTTTGAATCAGCAAGTCTCTACCTTTCCTGGAACTGTCCTCTATGAACTTTGTACTAATTAGAGTCTGTGTCGAGGTATGAACGTTGCATTTTGTTGCCATTCCTTCCCAGAGTACAGTATTAATACATTTAAGATTTCTAAGAAGAATTTACTTTGCAAGGCCTGGCTATTTAATCTAGCTACCTTCCCTGGCAATGTTTCACTTTTATAACTCCTGCAGCAGCAGTCTCTGAGGGTGGCTGTGGTCTGAAGTAGGGGTGGGAGATATAATCGTTTTTTTTTAGATGCATCGTGATGCGGATGTGGACGATTCTGAATCGATTTACAAATGTCAAAAATCGATTTTCGAAATGTTAATTAATAACGTAATGTTGAGGAACGCGAAAGGCGGAACTCGGAAGTGCGAAAGTGCAGCACCCGGACAGTCTATGGCGTGCACATAACAGAGACACACCGGTGTTGCAGATTAACTGGTGACAGTGAAACAGATGTGTCGTAGACTTGCTTTTCAGGAGCTTCTACCGACAAACAGGAAATAAACGTGGTGAATAGTTGTGACAAAAAAAGAGCATACGAGTTTAACTGGTGATGTTCCCATGCTAAAGAACGATACAGGTGTCTGTGCTGATGCCTGTTCATAATTTTTTAATTTTTTTTTTTTTAAAACATTAAATTGTTCGGTAAGTGTTCTTGTTGCCATTATTATCCTTCACACACACTTTTATGTGATTTGAGGATAGTCAGCCCTACAACTACAGCATACACTATATATTATCTGCACTCAGATGTAGTGGACGTTAGTCCACCAGTGCTACGCTGTGACAGTCCAACCAGATGAACCTGTGACACACCTGCACCTGGATTCATTCTGACCAGATTTTATCTGAAAAAAATCCTGTTTCATGTTCAATACATCAGACACAATCTCTGCAGCTGTCAGTGTTTTTATGTACTGCTTTATGAATAAACTAGGAAATAAATATGTCATCAAGTTAGCTTTAAAAGTACCAAGCAGTCATGTGGGGGGAAGGAAGATACATCAAGATGCATTGATAATCGCTTTATCATCGAATCGCAGCCCTCTGAATCGTAATCGAGTCGAATCGTGAGGCGCCTCAAGATTCCCACCCCTAGTCTGAAGTGTGTTCTGTTGCCACAAAATTGGCAAAACACACAAAACTGTGTGCTGACACTCCTAAGTAGGAAAAGCAACGTTACATGTATTCATCTTGAACTGTTTGGTAGACATCGCTTAGTTTGGTATGAAGAAGTCCATGTGCTCACCTCACTTGAAACAAACTTGGCTACCCTTTAAACACAATTAGTTAGATGTACACTATGAAGAAAGAATTATAGATCATCTTGTTTTTATTTTCTCTGCAGACAAATCAATTTTCAGCTAATGCATCTCTTCTTTCATTTCTTCTCATTACCTACACGTCTCTGGTTTGTGACTTCTAACTTAGCACAAATACAACTAGCCAATTAGAACTGTGCCATAGGCTGCTTTAGAATAAGTTGTGTCTTTCTATTTGTAACACTAAGAATTTATAAACATGAGCCCATAAACTGAATGTTTTTTAATCAATCAAATACTGAATGAATGCTTTTATTCTCTCATAAATTTCATAAGTAATTAGTAAAGTGTTACTGGGCAGCGTAACTAGCTCCATTATGTTTTATTTTTCAACATTTGTTCCTCCTCATTGGGCACATCAAATCATATGGTATAAAACTGCATCCTCCCTTGCTGACAAAGTGAAAAGGCTGCAAAATCAGACTGGTAGTCCAATTGTTAAACACATAATTGAAATCTGGCATGATGTGAGAAAGCAGAAGCACAGAACTCTGTCACAATATAGTCCAGGAATGGGTAACCACACAACTTTTAAAAAAATGGGGATTCCAAAGGCCTTAAAGTCTACAGCTGAGAAGATTTGTAAAAGCATGTTAACATAATTCCCTTGACAGACCACACAAACACCTGTTGACAACTGACTGCTAGAGAAACAGCATCAAATCCCAAGTTTTATAATCCCAAGTTTATGTCCTGTTCAGAGAGTTCACATTAAGATAAAGGCAAAGAATGAAGATTTGAAAACTGAAATCTCAGCAGAGAATCAGAAATCAGCTTGTGCTGCAGCTCTTACTCAGCTCATACTCAATTACCACCTTACAAATTGCAAATGTATGTACCACCTAAGACCCTAACAAGTTAATCAGTCATTACAATAAAAATATACCAAACATATGCACTAAATGCAGAGAGGCTAAAGGAAGACAACTTTGGAAGAAATCAGAGTGACATGTAAGAAAATTATTTCAAAGGAAATTCCACAATTACCAAAGCCAACTCTATTTGGTTAATATCCAGAAAAATAAACAAACATTAATAAACCTGCAAAAGGCTAATCGTTTTTTGTGGGGAAAACTCATAGGCTAAATGGATAAGACAATTTTCCACTAGATAGAATAACGTATGTATTGAAGGGTTTGTAGGGGATTTAAAGGAAAGTCTGTCAGAATAATTTTTTGTTGTAAACCGTGATTACTGTTTTTTCAGGAACACAGGAATGTTTCTTTGGAGACTGCAGTGAAAATAAGATGTAGATTGTTGTTTGATTTCTGTTTTTGGTGGTTCCCTCATTGCCCAAGGGGTCACCACAGCAGATGGATACGCATGTTTGATTTGGCACAGATTTTACATTGGATGCACTTCCTGACACAACCCTACCATTTATCCAGACTTTGGATAAATGGACTTTGCACTAGGAATACAATAGCTTGTGTAAGGCAAACGTGTTAACCACCACACCACAGAACCACTCCAAGTGCATTGATAAAGCTGCATTTAAAAAAGTAAATAAATAAATACCCGTGTGTGGAGAAGGCCTACGTGTGTCTCGGAGGAAACCAGGTCATGAACAACTAATCCTGTGATGAAACTAATTCAGTGTGTGAGAGTGATGTGCACTGACAGGCAGGAGAGAGGCAAGGTGCTTTTGATGTGACAACGTCTCTGTAGTGTGTGTGTGTGTGTGTGTGTGGTTTTTTGTGTTCATGTTTCTGCAAGAAGTGTGTGGCTGACAGGACCTGCAGATATCTTTAAAAAAAGAAAAATACATCCACATACACACAGCTGTTAGTGAAACTCTTTCTCCCTCCATCCTTTCTTCCTTTCTGTGATACCAGGCCTATTATGTCATTGCGTCTTCCTCACCTCCTTCTCCTAGCCTGAAAACAGGCTCTGGTTCATCTGGAATGAGATAAATAACACAGCGGCAATCCCGCTGTGGCTATTTTAATGTTGCTTTAACTTTTTCTTGACCTTCTTCACATCAATGCTTGTTAGTTTCTATTGTCAGGATTAAGGAGATGAGCTCTGACTATGTTCTGTATTTTCTTCGCTCATATTCGCTCTGTGGAACGCCTCACTGTTACGGATCACAATTGACTGTACTAAGCCGAGCAGGCGGGGGGGGGGCTGCGTTTAGCTTGCACCAGCAGGGATTTTTCAGTGAGTACATGTCAAAGCAACAGATGAACTGAACAAGTACACACTTCAAAGCACAGTGGAGAGCACAAGTTGCACACTAGTTGCCCATGTTGATGTTACCCTTCCAGAGCATTTCACATGGGAAGCTCAACGGTTAGTTTAAGGCCTTAAGATCCACACACACTATATTCTGACAGGATAGTCAAGAAGAGGGGCCGGATGGAGTGGTGTTCAAACAAATAAACACATACACGAGGGTCTGCACAAAGACATGCGCATTCACACACACACACACACCTTCAAATATAAGAGGCTCTCACACACAGATGAAAAGCTTTCTATCTACAGTGGAGACATCAGTGAGGGAGGAATTAGGGTTTTTTTTTTTTTTCCAGCTTGGGGATTAAAGCTGTATCATGAATATTTAAAAGAGAGATTTATCCCGCATTTCTACCAAATCACTTCAAGTAACACAGGATGACGGCCTGAATCTACCAAATTACCCAAAGATGTGCTCAGCTAAAAGTCTGAAGTCATGGTGTTTCAATCATACAAAACTTAAGTGACATAAGTGAAAGTAGGCTGGGGCGAGTCTGACTGCTGAGGCAGGGTTCAGACACACTGGTTGATTTTTTAATAATTCCACCGTTTTAGTTAACTTGGTTGCAGACATTCTAACAAGCAACATTAGGAAACCAGGTTTATACAGCATGCTGACAGCAATAAAATCTGACAAGATGTCTATTTTTAGCCTTGTAGTTTTAATAAGTTAACAAAACACTCCAACTTTTTTATGCTTTGTCATTATAGATTATTTAATGTAACAGATTGTTCAGAAAAATGAAGACTAGTCTGAAAGGTAGCAATTTTAAATATAACTTAAAAGGGTCTCTAAACTTTCTGACCAAAAATATCAAACCAAAAGATTAACTATGTATAAACCAGTTGTTTAGTTCCTGACAGGAGTTTAAGGTCTTCAGATTATTTACTGTATGTCTTTACTGTGTGTTTGCTGATATCTTGCAATATCTAGATGACTCCTAAAGTCTCCAACTCGTTCTTGCTTTAAAATCCTGTTACTGTTTGAATTTTCCTACAGTCAGGCCCTTCACACGCTTTAAAGGAACAGCTGTTTTCGTGGAAGCTCTCTCAGAGTTGGGCTGTTGTTGAATGTATGTGTGTTTGTGATTAACACTTGGAAAGGTAGAGAACAATTCCTCCAATGAAAAGCACATCTGCTCATGCACAGGATTTTATTTTTTTTTAAATGCATCTCTTTCCATTTTTTTTCTCCACATCACTCACATCACAACCCTGTGAGTCTAAGTAGGGCAGGCTGCCCCATATAGACATTCACAGGCAAACACACACATACTAACAAAGAGGACTGCACAAGTCAGCTTGATCTCTAGAGGTTACTGTATAGTATTTTGGTAAAGGCCGGGCAATATACTCAGCTCCTAGCTAGCATAATGGGACCGTAGTCGAAGAGGACATAATGGGGAAAAGTGTATGTAATGGAGTACCTTATAATGAAGCATGCTGCAAAACAGGTGACAGCAGACTTGGACACTTCATTTTATGTAGCCCAAGCCATAGAGTTTATATAAAACTACTGTGACATCACCCAATAGTTTCTAAAGACATTTTGAATTCTTACTATTACAGCAGGCATGTTAGCTTTCTGGAGACAGAACTGACCATATTTGGATGAGAGAGAAGTAAGCATCCAGAAGTTTCATAGGTGCATCACACAGACACACATACCTGCTAATTAGTGCCAAGTAACATACTGGAAAAAAAAACAAAAACAAGAATTTCACTCCCCAAAACTGAAGCACAAACTTCAGTCTGCACCAACACCACAAACACAGTCCAGAGGTCTAGTTGAGTAATTAGCAGACTGGCCTAGCCAATCACTGCAGCAATGCTCCTAATTTTAAGCCTTGCCAGTATTGACACAGATGAGTTATTAAAAATCACCCACCTTACAGCCGCCATGAAGGGGGGGAACTATCCATAGACACCTAAAATGCTTTTTGTACCAGGCTGCAAATGTGGCTTTTTTTCATGGCTGAAATCAGGCATTTTAACATGGCGGTCTACGGCGATTGACTTGCTTTTGCATTTAGAGGAAATGAGGTTTTCGTCACTTCCACATTGGCTTCATTTTTGAGCCCTGAAGGCTGCTCTAAGCCCAGAGACACCTCTTTTGTTTAGTTACCTTAGTTGACTTATTTTTTTTCCTGCTATAAATTAGATCTGTGGATAAAAATCATAATAAAATTATGAGTTCAAGAAAAGCTACTAAATGGACCATTTTCTTGGTGTTTTCCAAGCTGAAACTGAGCATCAGCTTTAAAACCAATACTGACCCCGTCAAGCAAAACCCATGCAAATCCACCTGTCATACAACAATATACATAAACTTTGAATAAAAACTTTACTTTTTAATGCAATAGCAGTGGAATCAACATTTGCAAAACCTGATATCAAAAGAATATTGATATTTTATTTTAAGTTATCTTTTTTATTTCAGATAAATACTTAAAACTAGACAAAAAGTAATTCCCATAAGATATTCTGACACCGTAGAAAGCATTAGAGAAGTGTCTCCTAAAAGGAAAACTACCAAAGGCCTTAACTTAACTTATCTTGCACCGGATCCAAACTACCCTTTTTGTTCCCATGGAGTTTTGCAAGGAGGGGATTAACACCATCATGAAACCGAGACACAAAATCCAAACCAGTTTTACTTCCATGCCGAGTGCAGTTGCTCGATGATCATTTGTTGTGTTAGTACTTTGTCAACCCAAGTTTATTCAACATAAGAAAATGAGCTTCAAGTCCATATTTGAGCTTTAAACATAAATGTCATGTGTTGACACCTGAGCTACCTCCATTCACTGAATGTAGTTAGTTTAGGTGTTTCCAGTGTTTGATCATCGAAGCTTTTGGAGCTTCGATGATCAAACTTTATTACTTAAGGCATCCCTTTAAAGACCTCTTCTGGTGATGTAAATGGGGAGTTTTTTTCTCTCAAAAGTGGCTAGATTTGTAGTTTGGCTGGTTTTGTTTTTTAGTTCAGCTGAGGATGACGGAATGCAGTTCAACAAAAGCTGTAGAAAAAGCAGATGAGCTTCTATCACTATGTTTGGATCCAACTATAAAATATTGATAGCTGGCAAACCTCTTTTGAAAATTCCATTTTGTCCTTTTCCATGTGTATATTTAATCTGCTGCACAAAGGAGAAAGAAATTATTGGTTTCTCTCTGTTTTCTTTCCATAAAAGATAATGGTAATAGAGAAATGTGTTTTGTAACCAAAGAGGCACGGCTCTCAGAAGCACCAGAAAAATCATTCCACCGCAGCATACGCTAATCTCCCAGCTTTACACTATGAAAAACCACCGCCTCCAAAGGTTACAGCCAGGATGACTAAGCGTGTTGTTCCCTTAGAAAGCCGCTAAGATATAAGAATATCTGAAAAAGGAAATAATACTGCAAATAATATCAAAGGCTGTGAGAGACAGAAATAGAAAGGAACTGAGGGGAGAAAAAGCAGCTGTTAGACATTAGATAAGAGGTTTAGAGCAGTTTGGTTAGAAGAAAGAGAAACCAAAAGCCAGGTAAGTGTGTGTTAATATATCTGTTTATTGGCACAGGCAGACAACAGAGAGAGGAGAGTCTATAAAAAGGACACGCAGATCAATACTACACGAGAACAACCACATAAACAGGCAGAGACTAAAGCTTTGTGGCACACATATGAACTAATCCTACATCTAAAAAGTTAACAAGTAACTCATATATAGTTCATTGCACTGCATAGTGAAATCTCTATTGAAGTGTTGCTGGGTCTGTACCTGGTCTTTTACCATCGCTATGGAGTTCTTTAATGCATCACAGTGACATCCTGTCCATTCACTGGTAACCCATAATCTGCTCTGGTGATTCCAAAGAGACTAGTTTAAAAAAGTAGTTCCGGTGCATAGTTTGTAAATAAAGTCAAATGAAGCAAACTAAACCTGCAACTATTGGCTGCAGGTTTAGTTTGCTACCTTGTGACTAACAGGAACCCATCATAATTTATAAATCGTTTTTCAGCAACTAAAATGTTTGTCTGACTGAATTTACTGCATACATAAGTAACACAGCTACAGACACAGCAAACATAGTGTTATTGGTAACAACTCATGGATTTTAGTTTTTGAAACAAAAAATAGAATACAAATAAAAATTGACGCTTTGAGATACACAGTAACCAAATTTACAATCTACCCATGAAAAGGACAGAAGACAGCTCAGAGATGTGTGGGACATCTCACTTACATTCTTCACAGCATTACCAGTTCACTGCATGCCTGCCTTTAGTATTTACCTCTCTACTGATTTGGTTTATTAAGGACAGAAGATAGTGCAAAGGAGAAAGTCCAGTTTGGATGACATCAGGACTGAAACTTTAAACCACGGGGAAAAAAATGAATAAACAGAAATAGTTCTGTAGGGTTTAAACATATGAATATGTCCTGTGTGTGTGTGTGTGTGTGTGTGTGTGTGTGTGTGTGTGTGTGTGTGTGTGTGTGTGTGTGTTCATGTGTGTTGGATGCTGGGTGTTGACAGATCAGGCTTGCAGCGTTGGCAGCTCTGAAAGGCTTCAGACAGGAGGATGGCTGGATGGTGTCGATGTCTCTGAGTGCACGAGGACATGAACTTATAAATTTACTGTTGGCTTTAGTGTGAAAGCGAGACACAGAAGGAAGAGCTACACATGTGCATGACTTTGCTTATGCGACATCAGGCTTTTAAATATGGAAAACTGACATGAAACTGTGCATGATTATAATATTGGACAAATACGGTCGATTTGCAAAGAAAAACAGAGAGAAACAAATGTTCACTGGACACAGTGGAAATACATACTGGGCAAAGAAGAACTCAAGAAAGAAACAAAAGAAAAGTACAAATTCCAAATGTGACTGTGCAAAACAGTGCCAGATACACCCAGTCTGGCTTGCAGAGTGAATCACAATGTACCAACACGTTATTTGGAGGAACAGCATGTGCTGAAGTCAGGACAGCGCAGCCTGGCTGTGTGTGTGTGTGTTTGTGTGTGGATGTGTGATAACTGAAAGTGATGTGAGTTCTCGTCCACAACCTCAGACTTTCTCCTTCATGCTGGATCAAGGAGCAGTGGACAGGACAGATCGTGTGTGTGTATACGTGTGCGTATGTTGTACGGGGAGAGGGGAGGAGGTGCACAGAAGCGGAAGCACAGCGGGCTGACAGTCAGCATGGCGATGGAGGCGGGTTCTAGTCCTCTGAAGCATAGGGATTGGGAAAGGATGAAATAGAGAGACATGGGATAAAAGAAGTGTGATGGGAGCAATGAAAAGGAAGAAATAAAGGGTCAAGAAAATTCTCAAAAAAGATGCATATTACAGAGAAGAAATAACACAACAGAAAGAACAATAAAGAGAAAAAAGAAGAGTATAAATATAAAAAACAGAGAAGAAAAAAGTAGGATAAGTAGGAAGGGATAAGGGGGGGGGGGAAAAGGAAGAAAGCAGGTTAGTAAAGATGTCATAAAATCAACAATGAATAACAGCAGACATCCTGTTCTCAATTCTATTATTGGATATGGGAAGATATATCCTATACCTGCCTTTGTGTGCCATGCAGAAGCATCATGCAGCAGAGGTGACATACAGCATCTCAATACACACACACACACACACACACATCTGCATTTGCACTGTCAGGATTCAGCTTACGCTCTCAATTCTCTGACCCAGTTACTACTTATACCGCCTGCGTCCTCACCCTGGGGACGGCTGGAATAACAATGATGAATGGAACCAATGCACCTAGATAAGGCCAGATGCTCTGTTTACTAAAGTAGGCCCGCTGGGGAAAAAACAAACAAACAAACAAATAACAACAACAACAACAAAAAACAAACAGATTTAACAACTCACACTGTACTCTCTTGTTCCTGCTATTCTCAGTACAGATGCAGTGTGGGTAATCAGAGACAAATGTTAAACGGAGCATGCATTCGACACCATTTCTTTATATTAGAAATAAACACATGCACTCACCACGGTAACACAAGCTGCCCATGCCATGCAAACAGCCAGACAGCTAGGCGGTGAACATGCCAACACAGATGACTTATTTGCATGCAGATCACTCCTCCCACTGTCACCAGCATCCATCCTCACTATGGCTTCATCTCAGTCGATCAAACACATGATGTGAATACAGCAGCGGTATGACTCGACAACTTCACACACTTAACTTAGCACTTTGTGTCTTAGCGGACAACAGTTGTTTTTAAAGGATAAACCAGAACGATGGGCCAAAGTTTAGTAACCTGCCAAATAAGACTAGGGCAGGTCCTCCATTACCCATAACTGCTGAGATAATTCATGGAATTGCTTTCTTTGCTGTCTTGTTTGCTTGTGTCATAAATTTGCAGTGGTGCATTTTTATCCATCCCTAAAAGCCCAAACTCACTCACCGTTTAGATCAGCTACAGCCGAGATGACCGAAGGAAAGCCTTTGGGAAACTAAATCTGTTAAGTCTACAAAGTAAAATCTATAAAGTAAAAGTCAGAAAAAGTTTTCACAGGTAAACCTGTGGAACGATCATTAACAGCTACAGCTGCCTTTGTGTCCGGATTGCAAAGGGTCTCTCAAATAGTTTGCATTCCATGATGCGCAACCGGAGTGTTTGTTTCCTGTTGGCTCTCCATCACGCAGCTCTCCCAAGGTGTGAAAATCTGCCTCCACCTAGCCCTCCTTTTGCCCCAGGCAGGCACCACAGTTGCACCCACAAGAGAGGATTTACGGTCAAAAACACAGGCTAGTCCATACCGTGTCCACCATGGGTCCACCTCTTTTTTCCATCTATTTGTTTTCATTCGAATTAGATTTAAGATTTAAGGAAATTCCCTATAAAATGACCTGTTCTTAAAGATCAATAAAAGCATAATGTTTACATGAATGAATATTTGTGTTAAACGACTGAGACTTTGATTTTGACCAAAAGAAGAGTGATTATGATTTTTGCCATAATCAAGCAGCCCTACCCCAATCCTCCTCAGTTGATTTATTAGCTCATTTCGAGGTCAGTTTATCATCGTAGCTTCAAGCCTTTTTAACACACATTTTTGTTTTGTTCATTCTTTTTGTTAATTATCATCCCATTTACAGTAACGCTGATGATAAAGCAGGATATGCTTTCAGACCTGGTGATGCCGCACTGGCTGTATCCATCTTTTATATACAGTCTGTTTTTACAAAGACGCTTATTGAATGTTTCTACTGGCAAGCTACCTGACAGCCGGTTTTAAGAAGCAGGCTCCTTCAGCATTTGTCAATGACATGAGCAAAGACTGACACCTGATTTTAGATGTTTGAAGGACCTGTCACACTAGAAACTGCCACACCACAATATACCTGTGTGTCTTTGGCTAGGCAAATAAAGTACTGTAGCTGATGAGCAAAATGCTAACAGGCTAGCCTGCCTAAAATATGCTAGTACTGAGTCATAACTGGCCTAGCTAGCTCAGTGACTAACCAGACAACAAGTTCACACAGTTTATTCAATTTTCACTCTAGTAAAGTAGAACTTCAAGGTCATTTTTTATGATACTTTACAATGCTACTCCACAATATTTCAGTGGGGAAGAGAGTCCTTTAATTGTACTATATTTATGCGATATTTGCAAAATGATCATACTGCATATAAAATTTATGACTGTAAAATCCACAAAGTATAAACATGTAGCACTGAAAGGATTTGTTCATTCGTCAATGAAGGAAAGAAGGCATTTTGTTAGCTGGGAGTGAAAATCAGGCCTCCAATACATCACAAAAGTAAAGTGTACTCTTATAGCTACACAGAGATTCAGGTGAGCCGCAGTGCAGCAACTGGCATATTATGTATCTCTGTCTTTAATTCAGAGCTTAAATGATAGTTACCTGTGTCTGTGTAATTAGCTGTGAAGATGGGGAGAATTGGGTAGTAGGCTGAAGATTCTGCAAATACTTCCACTTAGTGTCGCTGTGGTCTACAACAGAATTTTTCCCCAGCTACCTTTTTTTTTTTTTGGCACATAACTTCAAGTTTAGATGGTGAAGGGACACATAGTAAACCATTCTGTACAACACTTCATACTGAGCTGATAGATGCAGCAGTGGGAATTATGTGTTGTCAGTGGGGGACACAATACATATTCATTTAAATACCCATGCATAATCCTTTCTCTACCAAAGCGATGCATAGCAGCTTTGCACTTTATGGAACATCTGCAACATGACCACAAACAGTGAACTGAGGAACAGAAGTGTGTATGGGCTATTTATTTAAAAGCTGAGAGGTGGGAACAAATGACTATCTCAAAAAAAGAAAAAAACAAATGCACAAATGCTCTGACTTCCAAAATGGAGCACACATACCAGAACACACCCACACACATACAGAAAGAGTTCTCTCCTCAGCCAATTTATGTATGAGCAGACAGTCAGAAGGGAACATGGAGGGTTTGTTCATTAGACACTATACATTTTCCTCTTTAGAGCCGCCTCTCTCCTCTGCTGCTTATTATTTCAAATATGAGACAATGGCAAACCAGTTTATTCAGATCATACACAACAGAAGGACTGCTGAGTACACAGTGTGCAGCTGAGCTTCAATGGTCTTGTTATTCCCATCATTACAAGGATCACTGCTGATTATCAGTGCAACAATCTGACAATCTCTTGTTGCCAGTCATGCAGATAAGCTAATTTCAGTTTGACATCTGAAACAAAATTAAATCTTTACTCACTTTTCTTTTAATTGGGTCATTTTAATATAAAAAAAAAAAATAAAAAATATGCAGGTTCAGGTCACTGTTTTTCATACCAGCACCATGGGGCACCAAAACTTCTAACTACACAGTGGATATAAAAAGTGTACACACCCCTGTTAAAATGCCAGGTTTTTGTGATGTTAAAAAATGAGACCACAATAAATCATTTCAAAACTTTTCCTACCTTTAATGTGACCTGTAACCTGTACAATTCAATTGAAAATCAAGGTCGGAAACAAATCTGTTAGGGGAAAAAATATAATAAATAAAAAAATACAATAAGCTGGTTGCATAGTCTGCACACTCTTAAGTGCCTTTTAATTTAATTGCAGCATTCAGTCTTCTTGGGTAGGAGTCTATCAGCATGGCAATATTTGCCCACTCTTCCTTGCAAAAGCGCTCCAAATCTGTCAAATTGCGAGGGCATCTCTTGTGCACAGCCCTCTTCAGGTCACCCCACAGATTTTCTACTGGATTTAGGTCTGGGCTCTGGCTGGACCATTCCAAAACTTTAATATTCTTCTGGTGAAGCCATTCTTTTGTTGATTTGGATGTATGCTTGGGGTCATTGTCGTGTTGAAAGGTGAAATTCCTCTTCATCCTCAGCTTTCTAGCAGCTTTCAAGTAGTTAATGACCCAAATTACAGTAAAAACACAGCATCATTTCTAACATTTTCAAAATACAAACTCTGAGTTAAAACTAGTATAACATCATTATGCTGACATTCAGCCATTCATTCATTTGAATGTGCTTCATGGTGACATCACATACCCTAGATTGCTTGGGAGCATTAGCAACATCCTCAGAAATTAATGCTATGCATCTGCAAGATGTAAATCAGCACATGAATGTTGAGGGGAGAATGTTCAGCAGTGGCTGTTTGGAAGGAAAACAAATAGTTTAACTAAGAAAGCATTTATGATACTGCTGCTTACTTTTCTCTGCTGTGATAACCTTCTCAACCAATATCAATTTATGTTTTTGGTGATTGTAGCAAAGTCTCCTCCAGCGTGGGTTCCCCAACACACACAGTCGGACACAACTCTCTTGTGATTCTCACTTGTTTTATTCTTTTAGTCTCTTTAGATGATGCCCAGTCTGCTCAGTCTTAACTGTTGCCACAGCCTCCCAGCTGCCAGTCCAAGGAGACTGTTCACCCCCCAGCACAGTCCCAGCGTGCTACTGTGCAAATAAGAGAGACATAATCAGATAATGACTGACAGCTGTGCCAGCCAGCCTCGCCTGGCACTGCCCCTGAACCCTCTGCTCCACCCTTCCTCTGCAGCTGAGCCAAAACCACACCCTGCCACCACAGTGTTGATTAGGCTTTAACCTGTGGTGTTGAAGTACAAACAGGGCCTATATGGAGCATTTCTTAGCTGTGACCTCAACACACACTTCAATTTCTAGATATGCTACAAAGGTTTTGGACACACTCACAAAAGGTACAGGGTAAAGAAACAAGAAAATAAAATGTATTTTTATGTTTTTGTTTTTCTGTTAAAGAACTGTTTGGCAGTCAGTGGTAAAAGAAACTTTTTACACATAGAGGAAAGAGGCTGACAATGTCAGCAAAATATGGATGCAAATATCATGCAGTCAGGAAAATGAAACTGAAAAGAGGCTGGCATCTAAAACAGGACAGTGATCCAAAACAGACCTCAAAATCCATCATAGGCTACCTCAGTAAGTGCAAGCTGAAGTTTTCGGAATGGCCCTCGCAGTCCCTTGACTTGAACATCACTGAAAATCTGTGGGGAGGTCTTAAAAATGCTGTGCATGCAAGATAGCCTAAAATATCTCAGAAGTCTAAGAACTCTCCAGGAAGAGTGGGTGGAAATTCCTAAATCATGAATAAAAAGAAACTTAGATGGCTGACAAAAAAAAAAGTTTGCCAGCTCTGTGAAAGGAAGGAGTGTAACACCTGTGTGTACACACACACACACACACACACACACACACACAGCTCCGAAAAAAATTAAGAGACCACTCCAAAATTTATAGGTATATGTTTGAGTAAAATTAACATTTTTCTTTTATTCTATAAACTACTAACAACATAACTCCCAAATTCCAAATACAAATATTTTCATTTAGAGCATTTATTTGCAGAAAATGAAAAATGGTCAAAATACCAAAAAACGTCCAGTGTTTTCAGACCTCAAATAATGCAAAAAAACCAGACCATCCATCTTCCTCTTGATCACATTCCAGAGGTTTTCAATGGGGTTCAGGTCTGCAGATTGGGCTGGCCATGACAAGGTCTTGATCTGGTGGTCCTTCATCCACAAATTGATCGACCTAGCTGTGTGGCATGGAGCATTGTCCTGCTGGAAAAACCAATCCTCAGAGTTGGGGAACATTGTGAGAGCAGAAGGCACCAAGTTTTCTTCCAGGATAACCTTATACGTGGCTTGATTCATGTGAAGAGCCAGGCTGAAGTGTGGAAAAGACCATAAGGATTGGACCATAGCGGACTGGAGTTAAGTCATCTTCTCTGATGAGTCTAATTTCCAGCTTTGTCCAACAGCTGGTTGTCTAATGGCCACAATGTCTCATACCCACTGTGAAATTTGGTGGAGGATCGGTGATGATCTGGGGATGCTTCAGTAACGCTGGAGTCTGGCAGATTCGTCTTTGCGAAGGACGCACTTAAGGACATACTGTCCTTAAGTGTGTCCTTATGGTTCTTATAAGGAAGTCCTTATGCTGGTACAGTTGGCCCTGGGTTCTGTACCAGCATTGACAATGCGCGGCTTCATGTGGCCAGCGTGTAGGCAGTTCCTGGATGATGAAGGCCCTGATGCCACTGACAGACCTGAATCCAAATGAAAACCTCTGGAATGTTATATATTGGTGCGTCGGATGATGCCAAATAGCTCTGCAGACTATCCAATAGCTCACTGATCCAGATCTGGGAAGAGGTCCCTTGGGGTGCCAATGTCAGATGTTGGGAGGGCATACAAGCATGTGGGGGCCATGAAAAATTAGATGTGCTAATGCACAAACAAGTTAAAATTATGACTATTTTCCTTAAAACTGGCGTTGTACTTTAAGATAGATGATATAGCTTGCATATATAGAATGCAGTATTTGCATATGTACTACAAAAAGCATTGACTTCCATTGCCTTATTGTATCTATGAGGGATGGAGGCAAAAAATGGATTTTGAACAGTGGAGGAAGTGCATCCCC
>VUQI01032804.1:0-19948 GCA_015106735.1 Paratilapia polleni | reverse complement strand
ACTGTATGATGTCTCTTTTTTTTTTTTTTTTTTTGGAAGCCAAAAATATCTTCTAATTGTTTGTGTAAGCAGCCTCAGACTGACTTGTGGGGGTCTCAGCAGGGGTGTATGCAATGAGGCAGGAGGGAGGAGGAGGGAGGGAAGGGGAGGCAGCAGTACTGTAGATCTATATTCTCATCCTGAGAAAATTCTGCTATTACATGGTGTTCAGGTCGGACACCACTGATACAGTCCGAGTCTTTAGAGTATATGGCTTCAAATTCACACAGAGAAAGTGAAAATATTACACTTAGAAATGCTCGTCTTAACATTCTCAGTGCCAGACCCCATGCTTGGAAAATGAATTATACATATGCTTGATTAACCAGCTGAGTCCCTGTGCACAATCCCTGAGCAAACACAAGCCTTTTGGAATAAATTAATTCCCAAAATTTCAGTTTCAGCATCAGCAGGAGCTTCTAAATAATTATGTAAATATGAAACAAATTTCCCAAGCAGATTTCCTCCTCTGCAATCCTCCTCTGTCATTCTTATGCATGCCCCGTAAATTAACTAAACTATGCAGATCGTTATACTTACACAAAATAGGCTAATTAATACACTTGACAATAGTGTTCTCCAGAGGGGGCGATGCTGAACTAAATCTTCATCACACAGAATTGTAAACTGGAGGCCAAACATCAGCATGTCGAGCTGCTTTCTTACAGAGGCTGTTTAAGGACAAGAGATGGAGGGTTTATAAAAGAATCACATGTCTCACACTTTCCTTTTTTAGTCCACAGTGTTTCTTATAGTTAAATTGAGGGAGCAAGAATCTGAATCAATACCAACTTTGCAGTATCCCATTTGGTTGTTTTTCTGTTTGTCTTCATGTCTATCTGTAAAAGAGAGCAACATAACTCTCGTCATCCAAACCAGCGTTCCTGCTAATTACAGTCCCTACTCTTCCGAATCTTTCCAAAAACCCAGCAAAGCATCCTCACAGCTGAGCATGGCGTGCAGAACAGCGCCAGTGCTGCTCTTTGGTGTTCACATCGCTGTTTCTGTGTCAGAGCTGCATTTGAATATGGATTATGGAATTTACAGCTGGCGGGGAGGAGGGGGATGGACTGCCTAATTACATACTGTGTTATAATGACCATCCCTGTCCCATCTCGCTCTCTTCTCTCTCCTTGAGAAGATCTAATGAGGAGAGAGTGTGTAAGAGTCTAATGTAAATCCACTGCTGCTCATGTTTTCTGTAGGGAAAACATGTAAGGATGTTCATGATTAGATGCAGTAGTGCATTTTTTTTATTTATTTTTTTTTTAGCTCTACCATTTGACAGAATGTGTCACTTTATTACCTACATGCAGGAGGCTTTAATTATTTGGGGAGGGGGTGTTGAATAGACACCTATAGACACCTAATTCACACCTATAGTTCATTTACTTTGGTCTGAATCAGTTGATGAGTTTGTAAACTTGAAGCTTTTTTCCCGTGGTTCGGTTTCTTTTCACACAGAGAAAACTCCAAGGAAACCAAAATGCGTCACTACAAACCACGTGAGAACGTTCAGTTCGCTTATTGGTCAGGTGTGTCTGGGGGGGGAGCAACAAACAAAGTAAATACAGGAGGAAGGTGCTGTGTTCTGGACAAGTGGATAACATGGAGAATTTACATTCATTTTATGTCTAGTTGCAGCCCGTACTGACAGTTTGTGTACTCTGCACATCTGTGGTACCCTGCAGCATCCCAAAATGCAAAGCATGCCTGGTTACAGGAAGGCAGGAAGATAGTTGGGTCGGCTCAAGGTCGGATCACGTTCACACCATAAACAAACTGCTCTGGAGTTTGTTTGGAACCGGACCGAGACCACCTCCTCCAGAGGGTCTCGGTGCGGTTGTTTTGGTCCACACCCGAGTGGGATTACTGTGTTCACATCTTCACAAACGAACCGCACCAAGAAGGAAAACGAACCAGAGTTTGATTTAAACTGACTAAATATGGCAGGTGGGAAAACACCCTCAGAGCCGTGCTGTGTGTATAGCCGATACAGTACAACCCACTGAAATGAATATGTAATGTACAGATGGATAGCAAAAGCTGTTAAAATACCAGCAAGTCTTTTAGTAAGTTCTGCTCCAGCATGAGCCTCTAGAAAAAACAGCTTTTCACTTTTTAACTAAATCTCAACACTATTCAGACAACTAGTAAAGTCATCTTCAGTAGTGCTTCAACAAGTTCTTCCCCTGCTGACTGTTCTCCAGCATAAAAGTCGTATACACTGCACTACTGTCCATCAGAATTATCTAACATGGACAATTCCTGAGGATATCAGGCTGAGGAAAAACAGCTGGAATGTAGACAGAAGGTGGGACTCGAGAAAATAATGGTATATCCTAAAGCAAAAGATCATCCTCTGTGTTGCATACATTTCATGGCAATCTGCCTATTAGCTTTGGGTGTCACTTGTATACAAGCAGAGATTCTGGTGATAAGGAAAGGTTGGGGAAAGGGGGGTAACGAAAACATTAGGAGTTGTCCTCTGAGGACCATGAATTCTCCATATTAGACTTTATAGTAATGTGGCAGTATTTGGTGGGATAGTTTGCTGTGGAACGTGATGTTGAAGAGACAAGCACACAGACTAACTGCCCCCTCTTGCAAGAGCAAATAATGGTTGAATTGCTGAACTCTGATTTAGATAAGTCCAACTTAAATAACCCAAAAAACAATCTAAAGCAGTGCTTTATTATTGTGACACATATACTATACATGTAAAGATCCGGGCAAACAAAACGACACAAGCTCTTACTCACACTCTCTTCCCCCATCCCAAAAACCTAAATTTGCTCTATGTGCCATGCCCTCTCTGTCTCTATTTGCTTATAATCCCATTAGGAAGAGAGGGGAGAACGTACAGAAATAGAATGGTATGTTCAAGCTGATTTCCTCACTAAATACTGCCGTTTAGTCCTCAATAAAGCAGCTTTCACAGCCACCAACAGCAGCCCCTCCACTCTGATGTGGAGGAAGACTAACATGCTTAGATGCCCCATTTAGTATTGAGTACATGTTCACAGGCCCATGAACGGTAATAATGGAAATGTAGCTGCTTTATTGTTGCATATTGTTTACTGGGTTCAGGCTTGATTGAATTTGGTTCACACTATGTGCTGCAGTGGCATGTTGAAAGTATTTTCCATGCAGCCAAGATTTATAAAATGCTAAACTCAAATTCAAATGTGCAAAATGCTCTCTGAAACCATCAAATTTTCAGTGCTGCATGTTTCATGTATATGTTCAGTGCACATTCAAACCAGAACAATGGCTTGTCGATACTATCTCAGGACAAACAGTTTAGAATGTCAGGGTGGCTTTCCAAACAAATGTTCTCTGGAATAGGATACAGTATCCATGTTCCAGTATGGGCAACACCCAGTCTTTTCAACACAAGCTGTAATTCACAGAAAAGTGACACCACGGCTGCCAGAATTCCACCACAAGTATCTGATCTTGCAGTTGTCCTCTCAAGACTGACCGCCTATTACATATTTTGTAAATTGAAAAGAAAGTGATGTATGAAATGTATGCTGAGTGTGGATATGAAGCAGTAGTCTTCCAATGACACCACAGAGCTCTAAAATTAACTTAGTGGCCTCTCAGCTCTTCTCTTGGCCATACAACCCCCAAACAGTTGGCGGTAGTGGGAGTCTGTTCTCCACACTGTCATTTCAAAGCTTTATGGATCCCAGAATTCAGCTACCCAGTATTTACATTCACCTCTTGTGAAATATTGTGTTTTTGAGGTGTAGAATTGAAACTGTCCTCATCATTTGTCATATTTTTTCTTTTTCTTGACAGCCAAAGATGGAAGCATGATGCTAGGTTTAGGGTTTAGTTTTAACCACATGTTAAATAGTCAGATTTGAATAAACTAAAAGATGCTACATTTCAAATTAAGTCTTATAAACTTAGCACAAAAAGTAAGGAAATTTGTGTTTGGTTGATTATTTCTTTTTTGTAACAATGCTTCTTGGCAGTAAATTTCATACCATTGGAAAGCCTGTTTATTTCCCTTTAAATGGTGCCACATTTGTAAGGAAAATACATTTGTGGGTTGAGCAGCAGAGTTGAGTATGTGGGTTGCGCCCATGAAGAACTTGCCAAATCTTCTCTGCCAATGCCAAACAGCTTATTCTGCTATTTTAAAGGGAAATAAACAGGCTTTCTTTCTTTCTAGTGATTTATTGCCAAGAAGCATTGTTACAAACAAGGAATAATCGACCAAACACAAATTTAGTAGTGGAAAACCTAACAGCAACGGTTTGGGTTAAAACAAAAAGGTTAATTCCCTTGTGGCCATAAATGTGCCAGAGGGAATAAAAGAGCTTATTTGCTGTGTAAAAGTAGAAATGTTGGCCTCATGATGACTTCAGGCATGGGGTGTAAAAAATCAGCAATTGTAAATTTGGTTAAATGCTCAATCCAGTGCACAGTGTTCCCAGTGCTGTTAATTGTCTCTGCAATTCATAAAACCTTTCAGTGCATCAGACCGTATTAAATATTAATTTGTCTAAATTTGAATTTGTAAAGTCTTCAGTTCTACATAAATATTTTATGATGTTTTTCTTTTTATCAGAATTTGTAAATTTCTTCATCAGCAGTTTTGATGGCGTCTACAACAATAAGCCAGCATAATACTGGTCTCTGTGCTCAATGCAGTACACAGAGCTTTGAACTTAGCCAGTGCTTCTCAGTAAAGGCTTTTTCCTAGTAAACACTCTTTATTAGGACTGTCATATTGTGCATCCTATAGAGAGAAATGCAATAAGTAACTTCGCTGTTTAAAAAAAAAAAATCTTAAACCTTAAATTGTGGCTAAAGCTAATTAATGTTTTACCGTGAAAGGACTGAGTAGCCTGAGACAGACTCACTCTCACAGACAGTGTAACTAAAAATAAAACAGCGGCCAATTTAAGGTAATTTTGTTTTATCCTGTGGAAAGGATTGCCAGCATCAGAAACTTCATGTCCTTTGCTCTGCCATTGTGCAACAATTTTAGGGATCTCAGTCCTTGATTCAGATTCTACATTCCTACTACCTAGTACATTTTCACTAAACTTCTTGCACCAGCCTTCACAGGTTTGCCTTCACATGATTCCTGTGTTCCTGTTATAAGGCCAAAGTGTCAGACTGTGTGAGAATTTAATCTCTAGATGCCGCAAACGGTTGGTGATACCGACATAGATTGAGCAGGGTGGAAAACAGGCTTTTAAAGTAATACAGATCTCTTTTTTTCCCTGCTATCATTTTCATGACAGATTTATCTTAAGAGAGATTAGACTAGCTGTGGTGTGTTGATGTCTTCATAGTGAGTCTCAGTTGGGTGAGGATTTAAGCCTTGCTATATAAATAGCCTGTCAAAGAGATCAAACTGCGCACTGTCTCTACAATGTTCGGGCTTTAATGTTTTAACTGGTCATAGAGAGGCATTGAATTCTTCTCTAGAATATTTTATGGTGAGTAGGCAGGAGATACAACTTCAAGATTTTGAAATGGCAAATGGTGCAGTTGGTGGGAGCCTAAGACTTGAAGATATCGATTGGTCAGTTCACCCAGCTATGTAATACTTTGGTCTAGAGCCAGTAATCTCAGCAACATTGATTAGGTATGTCCATAAAAAAACAAATGAAGGAAAAAAAAAAAACAAGAAGAGGCTGCGTCTTCAGTTTAGTTCATTTTTGGTAGCTAAAGCAATAGTTTTACAATGCTTGCAACTTGAAAAGACTCTTAGAGCTCTTGCATTTGACTTTGCAAAACCTTCAGATACCCTACAGACTGGTGATTGATTTATATAGGTTAATTAGAGAAGGAAAGGAGAGTTGCAGGATAAGCCATATGGATGTGGAGGTCGGAATAGATAAATGTATCTCAGCAACAGCATCGATCAGCTCTCCCCCCCCCACCAGTACAACAAATATTGATAGATGTGGAGGTGAGATGTGATCACAGGGTGTTAGCCCATCAGTGTGTCCCCTCTGGCCTGCATAGATGATGAATAAACAATCAGTAGTATTGCCATGTCAATGACAATGAGTACACTGAAGGTGCAAGCTGAACTGTATTTAGTATTCAGTACATTATGGTGGTACTGAATACTTTCTTTGAAACATTTTGTTAGTTAGAGCTTCTATAGTAAGTGACATGTGGCAGCTCTTTGTCCAGGAGCAGTTTGGTGTCACTTAGGAGTGCAACAGTGAGGCCTTAGACTAGTCACCAGAGCAAGCCGACACATATCTGGTATGGTATCCATGGTCCTCAGAGGATGACTTGCTTTAATTCCCCCCCCCCCCAACTTGTCATGACTCTGTCAGATCAGAATTTTCCCCTGTATACAAATCAAATGGCCAGAATGTTATTAAAATCCATGGTCAATCCCTGAGCTTGGGCATGATAAGAGGTATATGTTTGAACAACGAGACTGCTGTGGATAATCATTCCACAGAGGATGAATTCTGCTGTTCTTGATTACTGTGTGGAATTTCCACCACAACATGACATGTTTTAACCTTTAGTTAGACCTTCTGCACCTTCAAACCACCATTTCTTTACATACCCATGGTACGTCATTTCTAACAAGAAGTTTGCCTTGGAATTTACAGAATACAGTTGTGAGCCTCAGAAGATGCCTTGACATTTTGGACACTCTGTAAGCTTTTAGATGTAGTGAAGGATACCTGGCCAGACTTTTAGCAAATAGGCCGTGGATATTTGTGAGCCCTGAGGATCACCATGCTCATCACAAAAATTTTAAATTTCCACTTGTAGAGAAAAAAAAATCTAGCATTTTCCATGTAGTATTGCAGTGGAATTTATTGAGCACAGAGCTTTGGATTCTGTGTTTCTACACTTTTTCCTTATATCTAGGGCAACACACACACACACAGATTTTTTTTTTCTTCCAAACACCCCGAAACAGCTACTGAAGCTGTTGTGGGAATGATGATGATTTTAATAGTCTTTTGCCATGAGTCTGGCAAGTGCTCAACTGGCTCAACAAATGTAACGGCCTTCAAATGAAAACTTGCAATTAAGCCAAGTTTCCAAGCTGCTTTTCTCTCCTCCCAGTTGCCTTCTAAAGGCACAAAATCAGACACAGTTTATAGCAGAGACAACTGGACAAATGTTCATGTAATTACTCCAACACAAACTGAAAGCACTGTATATCAGAGACTTGTTTTGTGAAACTTCTTATATTGCCAGCATCTGCAAATAGAGTAGAACACTGAGATTAATGTTAATATTACATAATTCCTTGGTTCTGCTTTCCAACAGAGAACCATGTGAATAATTTAGTGTTTTAAATTTAAATTTCGTTTTATAATTTCTTTACATGGCTTAGCCTAGTCATTATAGATTTTCACAAAAAAATCGTTCAGACATTCATGGTTCCAAGAAGATGAGCCATATTAAAACCCTCTGACATGTAAGCTGATGACAGCTTACACGTCACACAGCAACCATAGGCAATCAGAATATGTCATTTTTGTTTATTATTAAATTGTTCCCCAAGTCTTGGCAATTGGGGAACAAAGACAACGATCATTCTAATTCACACACAAGTATTTGTTCATTTTTTCCCCCAAAAAAGACCATTTTACCTTTCTCCAAAATATAGGGTAAGGGTAGGGTTAAGGTTAGGGTTACCACCTATAATGAATTAGTGCTAAGAGGGTAAAAAGAGGTAATTCCCATATATTTCCTGCATTGCCAACAACGGGGCTGGCACTGAGTGCAGTGTCTTAATGCTGTATTTGGTACAAACCTTCATGTTCCCTGTACAGTGAATGGTAGTAACTTTGTTTCTAAACGCAAAGAAATCTCCTCAGACTTTCCTGCACTCTTTAAAAACCTAACGTGGGTGGAGGTGAGGTGGTGTCAGCTAACTGGAGCTCACTGTGTTGCTGACATGGTTTTATAGGGGAAAGCAAGCTATGCCTGCACTATAATGTCTGCTCAAATAACACACACTATAGATGCAGGAGTCTTACTTGGACTCAGGCCTGAAACATAAGCCCATACCTTTCATTAAACCTGCATTGTACAGAAGCTGGTTTACACTCTGGTGAAAATACCTTTCCCGCAGAGACAAGCATTGCCATGCTGAGCGTGCACCACAGCGGCACCGTCTCCCAGATCAAACACACAAAGCTAAACTGTGTTGTTTGTTCTCTGTATTTGGACCACAGTAAAAAAAAAAAAAAAAAAAGTTTCTATCTCTCTACACCCTGCATTTTCCCTGCCGTAAATACCCATCTCTGTTTCTTTACTTTAGCTTTTAGTACTTCTTAAACCCACCTACTTTGGCTCCTGTAACAATGTCTGGCTGCACTCTGCATTTTTTTTCTCCACTGTTTCCCTTCAGGTGCAACCTTTTTCTTTACAGTGTTAATAATTATAATCTTAATTTGATTCACACCGTGAAAAGAAATACTTTTTATTTATTTTCCCATGGCTAATACTCTTTGTATTCTGAATGTTCAGTGCAGATTCAAATTTATTTTTACTGGAAAAATATAATCACATCGCCCACTAAGAACAGTCTGTTAACACTATCTTTTCCATCAGAACTCAGGACATGTTGATATCATCCTATCAGGGTAAATACTGAGTATACTTCTTTCAAAATAAAGTCTTTAAGTTATTAAAAGGTATTCATTTACAGAGTTCTTGAATAGGTTTGAAAAGGTTTCTCCCTTGCCTCCTGTAGCCAGTAGTATTAGTTGTAGGGTTTTTTGTTTGTGACTGTGGCTGTCAGGAAAGATTATACACCTCTGAACTAAAAGTGGGTTTGTAGGGTCTTTACCTTACAATGTAAAGCGCCTTGAGGCAACTGTTGTTGTGAATCAGTGCTATATAAAAGTGAAACTGAATTGAATTGAACTGAATAGTGACAGTGGAGGAGTCTCTTCTGTCCTTTTGTGTGGAGTTTCAGTTTCAGCCGTCAACACGTTGTCACTAATGCTAGCTGCAGTAAGCTTGTCAGTCATAATGGCTCATTTTCTGCAAAAACTTTGTTTTTATATGACATGTCATGTGCTATGTTTCAGCAAAACACCAGTTTTCTAAGTATTCTTAATGGTATTTTTGAGGTTGTCATTTCAAAGCTGTTGATGACTCCTCCTCCACTTGGGGGCATCCAATCAAACTTTCTTTTAAATGTTGAATTTATTCCTGGTTACAAAGATACCAGATGGGCTAATATGGAATGCTGGCCAGTGCCTGTTCAGGCCAATGGTGCTGACCAATCAGAGCACACTAGAAACCACAGTAAAGAAACCACAGACTGCATTTAAAAGATGGATACCTTCTGGGCCTGACGAGTCAAGCCAATGTGGAAGTGTCTTAAATTTGTATTCTGCTTAATGGCCACCAGGGTGTGACTCCTCTAAATTCAAATACATGTCCAGCTGTAGTTAAGTCTATGAGAAGATGACCCTGGGCTAAACACTCTTGTGACGAGTTTCTCATCTCATCTATAGTACTGAATGCAACATGATGTTCATTTCATAAACTCGAGTCAAAAAGGATAATAAAGCAGTGTATGCTTTGGGGCAGACCTACTTTGTGATTGACTAGCTGCTACCTTTTGAGTGTGTAATCTCCCTTGGTTTCTCAGTCCAATCTGCCCCTTGTGAAGATTGTGATGGCCCAAATGCTCAGCTCAAGGCTTCACAACGAGACTTCACTCACCACCTGGTGGTGTCACCATCTTTTATGTACTGTACAGACTTTGTAAGAAGCACTTAAATGTGCAAATGCAACTAAGCTTTCAACTTTCTTTGCCATTTAGTGGAAGCTTAAAATGATTGGATCATTTTTCATTGGTTAAGTCATCCTTCAATTATTCTTGGGTCAGTGTCAGGTTATTTGATTAATTATTATTAATAACTAATTACCAGACATCACTGTTACAGCTGTAGAGTACTGACAAAAATGCAGTGATCTACACCTCACTAATTAAACCTTATTGATTCTGTCTGTGATTTTTATTTTTTTTAATATGCATGACCATGATTAGAGGAACCCTGCACTATGTTGAAATGACAAACATAGCTCTGCTTGGTATTGGTTGATAGCACTATGTGGAGTTAACAACTTGGTTAAATTATGTAGCCTTTCCTTGGTAGAACAGTTTCAAGTGCTGGTGTACAGATAAAGCAGACCGTGTGCTGGTGGGGTCCGACTATGGCTGCAGTGTCTAGATTAATAGTAGTAAATGTGCTTACTAATGGAGGGTGGTCTCTGTGTCAAGGCCTATCAGGGGACAACTGATTTAGGGTTGCTAGTCACATTAACAGTGAAAACCCTACTGTAAATGTCAGACAGAAGCCTCTCATGGCTCCTAACTTTACCACCGAGTCTAGTTTCAAGCATCTTCTGCTCCTCTCTTCTCTCCTCTTTATCCGCTCTGTCTAAATCTCTCTCCCACGCCAACGATTCAGTTGACAAATGCCCTTACCAGCCTTTTCTTCTTTGCTTTTCTTTCCCCGTCTCATTCTAATGCGCTCCTCCTCCCATCTGCGTCCTTCACCCTCCTCTCAGTGTTTCCATCACCTTACATAAACCCCAGTGAGGGGGAAGTCAGCCAGGCCTCAGACAAGAAAAAACATACCCCCAAACAAGGATTTATGGAATGGGAACCTGGCGATCCCCAGCGAGTGGGTGTGTTTGCGAGTTCGTGGACGAAGGCATTTCCACTCAGGGCATTCTCTGACCCTTAGTATATGCTCATTACTCCTCACCACAGCTCCACACAGAACACAGCACAAGCTGAGCTGAGGAATGGTGGTGACTTAGCTTTAACTGCACTTTGAGTGAGATTGCAACTTGCCATGCTTAAAATGAGTCATAGTGTCGCTTTGAATCAGTGTCCGGGGTTTGAAGGGGAAGGTTTTAAAGTCTTATTTCAGAGGCTCTTCTAGTTTGCCAGCAATAAAAGTCAGTGGAAAGCACTCAACTTTTATTGAGGAATCTGTGCAGGAAATACACGTTATTGGTACTTTCAAAATGTTTCACTCAGATATTTTATATTAGCTGAACTTTAACAGGAAGTCTGGTTCACAGGCTTTAAGATCCCTTCTGGGAGCAAAGAACATCTTTGGATTGACATAAAAACAAGGGTTTTATTCCAGTCCGGGACTGTGTTGCCAATTAACTTCCTGTTATTCGATGTTTCATTCACGTCTTGTATTAAGGAAGTCTGATCCATATTCTTCGAAACCTTCTATAGGAACAAAGAATGTCTTTGGATTAAAATGACCAGAGCCTTTCATGATGATTAACGGTTTGATTCCAGTAGAGACCTGTGCTGTTTGTGTCCTTATCCACTCTCTTCTCAACATTTCCTGTTTTCTGCTTTACCATAAACTTTTTTTATTGCACTTCTTCCAGGGGTTCCGATCAAAAATAATACTTGAACTTGAAGTGACAAATGTCCCCATACTTTAATAGCTACCAGGAAAAAAAGTGGCAACAAATCCCAATGAGATCAGTACAGCTAAATGTTCATATTCATTCACCTGACGTGACCAAACACATTTGAGTCGGGTGACATAGAACTTACTGTTTTCCTAGAATACATCAATAACAGTGTAATTACAGCATTAATATTATTCCCTTAAACCCAAGTTGTCATATCTTTTGTTTAGCTATTAACTTAGCTACTAACTAGTTAACATAGTGGAGGATTTAGCATCTACCCCGTAAACAGTACCAAATTTGAGTTGAAAATTGCAGGAACCTGGGAACACTACCAAATATTCACATTTGAGAATATAGCTTCAGCAATTTTTTTCATTTAAAAACCTCATCAACTGATTAATCATTTTTGAAAACTGTTGCCAGTTTACTCCCTATCATTCGATGTTTCATTCAAATATATCACACTAGCCAAACCTTTACAGAAAGTTGGGTTAGGAGTCTTCAAAACCCCCTCTAGGAGCAAAGAACATCTTTAGAATGACATTTCAAATAACCAGAGCCTGAGCATTGCTTCAGCCTAGAGTACTCTTAGAACCTCGGCCCAGCTACACATTTTTGCCCCGGGCTGTTCACGAGGTCAGTCCAAACATAGTTTCAGAGTGTTGCGAGACTTGTATGATGATTGAAATGTTCATGGTGTGAAGGGGCCTCTGACACTGACGTCATTGCAGATGAGCCGCCATTTAAAACCCAGAGACCTCAAAGCAGCCAGGAATGTGTGCATGATAACTTGCACCTGCACTAGAAAAGCAGAGTCTCACTGGGCTGAGAATGTGTATAAGTGAGTGTGAGCAGGAGTGAGTTTGTATGTTTGTTTTGCTGTTACAAGTTCGTGTTTGTGTGGCAAGTGTATACAGAGAATGCATTAGGGTTCTGTGTGTGTGCAGAATTAGTTGGGTTTTGTGATTCCAGTTATTAACTGCTGATCCTGGAGAAAGTGAACAAAAAGTGTGTGCTGCCAGGACCTGGGATAATAGGAATCAGATGAATGTGCAGCATATTGTAGGCTGTCTCTGGTACAGAATGTGTGTGTGTCTGGGATTGTGTCTATGCATGCTTTAAAGACTCATACGCAGTGACTCTGGCCCAGACAACTGAGGCAAGAAAAACAAAGAAGAAAGTGTTTGTGTTAGAACAGAGGGAGCTGGCAAGTCTACAAGCTGCGGAGCTGAGAGTTCGTTTTCCCATTTCCTACCAACTGGATCTAGAACACTTTTATTTCACAGCCACATTATTGAGTAGCTGTGCAGAGACAGAATTTCATGGCACTCCCACAGTTTGTTAAACTCTAAATACACAGAAGACAGAGTTTGATTTTTATTCCCCATCCACTTTGATTTTAGCAGTTTTGGAGCAAAAAATGTCAAATGTGATTAACCACGAGTTTTTGTACAGATCCTGGCATTTGTAATCCAAAAACAATACTGCACACAGCCTTAAAAAAGCAAGTCAGAATCTGCCGTGTAGCCCATGTTACTTTCTGTGTTGTCAGAGATGGTGCCTTCGGGGCTGTAAGCCGTGAGCATAAAGCTAAAATAACTTTCCCAGCTAAAGCAGCAAAGTGCAGGTCAACTGGGTAGAGCCTCTGTGGAATCTGCTGCTCATGTAATGAGAGGCCCCGAAGGTGCACCAACTGCTCCCCAACACACCAGTTCATCACAAATCCTACTTTATTCAATAAAATCAAGAATATTCAGCAGCATCAGTTTCCCTCGTTTGTTTGAATTTCTCCATTTGGATAGCTTGGATAGCCTTTCATGTCTAAAAACTATTGATCCACCAGTGTTCTTTGTAGAAGCATTGTCAGACCAAATGTTATGAAGTAGAAATGGTTTAAAGCAACACTTGATTGTGATCATGATTACTTTTGAGCATTAGTGTTAAGGTTCCTTTAGAGTTCTGGAACACAAAAGTCCAAATTTTAATTTCCCATTTGGTCTACGTCTGGTCTCTCTCCTGGAAAAGTATCTGCCTTTTTACCTGCTAAATGCTCCACTATTGGCATGTTCCTTTTACCTCGGAAGTTAGATGTCAGAACGTGCCTTAGAATCCACCAGTTTTTAAGATTTCTTGAGCATTAAAGTAATCCAGTGACAGTTATCAGTATTTCCACTGCTACACAAACCAAAAACAACTGTTGATAGTTAATTCGACAAACTTCCTTTTTCAAATTGTAAACAAATACGGTGTAAAACAGCACTTATGTTACTGCCACGGTGTAACTCAGTTTAACAGGAAACTGAACCTGTCTATCACAGAGGCTGTGGTGTCACTGCTTTGATAGTGACCAATCACATTAGGACCCTTCCTCCTTTGGGCTTCCCCTCCAAACTGTGAAAAGTAAGTTATTCGCGCGAGCAGAATTCAGCTCCGAGAGCAAAGCTGCCTGCGAGAGCGTAGATCTAATTCAGCGCGAGCAAAGCAGACACTCTCGCGTGCGTGATGGCTTCTTTGTGCGCGTGGCTGCTGAGATCTACACGCGCACGGGTTGTTAAATTTACTCGCGAGGAATTTAATTGCGCAAGTGGCAATGAATAGCTGCGCCCATGAAATGAAATTATTTGCTCGCGCAGGACTTATGACATAAATCTAACGCCACAGTTGTGCTCTCCACCAGGTCGGCTCTTGGATGCCACCCATCGGTACATGTACGTCTTCCTGTTGGCGGGCTGTGAAGTGACTGTATCTGCCTTTGTCATTGCCATGGGGAACTTTCTTTGCATTAGCAGGGAACAGGAAGATCCCGAGGCTAAGCTCGAGATGGCTGTGACTGCTGCCGAGGTGGAGGGCCTCAATGATGATGAGGAAAATGATGAAGGCAAAGAAGAGCCAATGGGAAAAGAAAATGCAGAAGTCTGTGCTTTTAAAGTGCAGGAAGACATGACTGTGAAGGAGGAACAGGAGACAACTGAGACATAATTATGACAAACTATACAAGTGATAACACAAGCTGTAGCAACAGGACACACAAAGTACCGATGATGGCAAAGAAAGAAAGAGCCAAAAAGAAAGAGTGCTGACATCTACCAGTAAATGAATATCAACGTGTTGTTGGTTCATCATTAAGAAGTGCTTTCAGCTCTAGTGGCTCTAATGCAACATGCTGATTAGACATGATTTCCTTTAGTTTAACAGTCACTATAGACTCAATTCAACAAATACAGGGGTTCCTGTGGAGATGAAAATTTCCCACTGCACTTTCAACAAATACCTGCTCCTCTGGGTAAGATGACTGCCCTTCCTGCATTCATGTTGACTCAGATGTAAGATATAAAAACCTAACCCAAAGGCTATAAAACAAAGGAAAACAAAATCAAGCTTTTTTTGAAGGCTAAATGTAGAAAACGATCTCATTGATATCCCCAAATGTCTTCCACATTTGGGATGGTGATGACACATCATCTGAACAAGAACCCTGTGTCACCTGCTGACTTTTAGGAGCTTCCAATCACATTGCCTTTTGTCAGCACATGGCGTTCTGTGGTCCTGTCTTCAGGGTGAACCTGCACAGATGGTGCTGTTGGATGTTTTTTGTGATGAAGTGCTAACTCTAACAAGAATACCCTTTTGGAATTAAATTTCAGAATGTTTTTGCATTCTTCTGCTTATTTTTGCAACTATTTATTGTCAAGCTAAATAAGAACAGACACATTTAGAAATTAATACTGTATAGAATATTTGGGCCTTTTGACAGCTGATATATGCTGCTGTTGTTCAACTGTTGGTAAAAATTGCACTTTTGTGTCTTCTGTGACTGCTGTGTGATACATTGTGAACACTGGTTGAACTATTTTTCAGAAGTTGTCTGCTTCACAGATAAAATGTGTGATTTCTTATGGGTTTTGATGTGCTGAATCCAAACATAATTAAAATAGCTGATTGGCTGGTTTCCAAGATATTTACATTTTTTTTTTACATTTTACTCCTATGTATGTTGTTTAGATGAGTTTTAATCATAAATTGTAAGCTTATGTCTTCTCATCAATTTGTGGTTGTGGGTCATATGGTAATATTTCACCTCTCTTTTTTTAATCACAGGAAGGTCTACATAGATAAGCCTTAATATGAAACATTATATTAGAAAGCATAGCAGGTTTATTCCCACTCACATCTCAAAGAAACTGCCCTGCCAGGCCAGGTCAGCATGATGCATTTTAACTGAAGATCAGTGGAATTTATCCAAGGCTCCCAAATGTATCTGTATGAAGGATACCTTCACAGTAGGGCAACTCAGCTAATTCATGTATTCTCTACATTGTCTTACCTCATCTGCATAGTGAATCTCTCCATAATGTTGTAACAATGGTACCAGATGAGCTGTTCTGATGTGTATTTTATACGTAAGGTGCATCGGTTTGATTTCTCCACAGACCGGCACTGCAGACTAAAGAGGTCATGGCATCAAAATCAAACGTTACAGAATGAATAGCAGACTATTTTTCCTATGGACATGGAAGTTTATTTCAGTCATTTAAGACAAGTTAAATATAAAAAACCCAGCACACCACTTTTGGAAAAACATGTCAAAGTATGGTCTGAGAGGCACACCCTCAACGAACACACAGTTCAATGTTTGTTTGTAGACTTGGGAGAATGCACCATTAGTGCATGTGGTACTGTCACAGTATGCAGGATCACTGAACCTCTCACGCTGAGAACAGGCGCATGTCACACAGAGCGTCTCTCAGGTTCAGCGCAGCATACCTGCTGACACAACTCGTCTTTATTGCCCTGATCTGAGCCTGCTAAACCAATGGCAAGCCCAACTTTCAGCAGCACGGTTTCTGGACCAAGCTCATGTTCAGACCCATCTCTACAGGTAAGTCGCAAAAAAACAAAAACATTTCCATATTACATTACAAGTGTTTCACAGTGTAGAAGTAATATGAACAAAAAAATAATGATTATGTACACAGTGAATGAACATTTGGTAAAATATGCCTACTGTTGCCCTTGCCCCACAACATAGTGCACTTTTTTGGTCCAGAGCATTACAAATGGAACAGGGCTCACCGGACACTACACCTGGAAAGGTGCCAACTGAGGGGTGAATACACAACGTCCTCCAACGGCACAGCAAAGTTTTGGTATCTTCACAAGTTTAACTAGCACTCAAGCCTGCATCAAGACTCTCGTGGTGCATCTAAACATGTCAAGCTGTTTCTTTTCAGTTAAATCTGCTCTATGCAACTTTTTCTCATGTGTTAGATCTAGCTTTTTATTGCCAAAGTCCAGCCCTAACTAAACTACATTGAGACCTTCTTTGACTCTTGGTTGCTTCTCACAGCCTTTGTGGTGAGTGGGAGAAATTTTCCATGAAAATCCAAAGGACATGACGCTTATGCTCATGTGTTTTACCTGAATGTGTCTCTGCCACTCCCTGCATTAAAAGAGAGCAAAACTAGCAAATGGAAGCTTAGAAATGGACTAAAGTTAAAACACCCGGCTCCCAGCATAACAGACCCCAACATAAACTCTTGGAGCTAATTTAGTAACTTAGCTGGACACATTTTGTAATTACTATAGCTTTCACACTTTAGCAGCACAGCTAAGCTACAGCTAGCTGGCTAACTTTATTGCTAGCAAAATCCTATTTGAGCAAAAAAGCTTGTTGGTTACCTCGGCAAAAAGACTTCACCTGCTAACAAGATCCATGGTACTAACTGATGCATAATGTCAAACAGTACAGATTTTAGCCAACAGTAAACTGAGGAGTGGCAGAAAAGCTGGAAAACGTTTTCTCTATCCACAAACAGTCAACACAGGGGTGGTTAGCCAGCTAGCTGTAACTGAGCTATGCAACATGCATCTAGAATTGGTCGCTTTGTTGCTTCCAAGTCAACTTTGATGTCATGCTGGTCTCTCAGTTGTTGTATAAGAGACATGACATACAGCACACAGAATGCAGGACAGTCTGTCTGTCTGCTGTATGTCTCATCTCTGTTTTAGCTGATACTCACTCACACAGTGCAAGCATGAGCATTGTGCAAATCTGAGCAACAGAATGTTGACTGCAGTTCACAAGAGCAACTGCTGTCATTAATAATGCTTTTCTGGAGTTCCTCCTTTAATACACATGGCTGTAGAGTTAATAAGGAGGGTGTGATGATGGCTCTCAAAAGCAGCAAAACTGACAAATGAGAAGAGGAAATGAAAACTACAGATGTCAAAAGCAACACACCTCAAGTCTGCCCATTCACACACTTAAAATGAAAAGCTGTTGATTCAGGTTGACAAAGGGGAGAAAAGCTATCCTACTAACCAGGTATGAAACAGCAGAAAGGGAATGTAGAGTTTCAGTGAAAAATGTATCCAATGAGGAAGGACGATCCAGTGGTCTTTTAGGTCATCATCATTTGGATCATCAGCCAGTTGGCCTCCTAGAAAAAGACTGCTGCGTTGCCATGCTGGCTATGGACAAACCATTAGCGATTCAGGATCTGGTGGGGGGGATAGGGCTGTGCAAGGGGCCCCTAAAAAGTAGAACAGTCCTGAAGACCAATACTAATGTTTCAGGAGTTCAGACCACACAGATAAATTGAAAAGAATTAAGAATGTACAAGACAGTGAAGGTGACAGTACTGAGAGCGGTCATTCAGACGCCAGTTGGTGACAAGTCAGTAGCTGACTGTCGATGGTAGCTGTAGCAGTACAAATTACGGTGGAGATCATATCTGTATGTCAGACTGCTTCTGGGTTATCCGGGCTTGGTCTACGAGCTTGCATTGTCGGGGCTCATTGAGGAGCTAGTAATTGGAGTCCAGCAGGCGGTACACCAGACGCCATCTGAAGGAAACACGGAAAAGGAGACAGAAAGTGTCAGAACAAACAGCCCTCCATCTGTTCTAAAGCCGTTTCCAAAATATCTGCTATGCCGTGGAACAGGTTAATGGGTTGTTGACGTGACATGGCAATTTCACAGTCTTGCAAGATAAAAATGAATTTAGTTAGCATTATCATCATTTAAAATGCTGGAAATGGTTAAACATTTCTTTGTTTTACATGGACCTGTTGTTATAAAACCTGACTTCATTTTTAATTTTTTAAAACTTTGTGCCAAATCTGAAAATTGTCCTATGGTGTGACCGTCTCAACTACGGTTCAGTAAATGTTAACTTTTACAAATTAAAAACAAAGCCTAAAAATGCTGATAGACACCCCTGGCATAATTGTGTAAGTGTCTATTACAGTAAATGACAATCATTTTTTAAATACATATATTTCTAAAACTGTAGAAATTTGATACAATTTGTCACTGAAAACATGGTGTGACCCCATATTTTTATTTTAAATTGGGCAATTCCATGGACAACTGTATTTAGCTGAAGGACGCTACTTAAGTTCATGTGCCTGAAGACCCCTGTGAAGGTAAGTTTTTCTCTCAGAATTGTTCAAACATTTAACCATGTTTTCAGACCACTCAAAGTGTTAAGTTTTGTTGTTCTTTGATGTGATACCCTTAAATTATATTTTTTAATAAATAAATTATTTTAAACAACATAATTATGGAAATGTATCTTACCGACTTTTAACGACAGTCAAGTTAGGAATACTATAGTTTTAAACTGACACAAAAGCATAAATTTCCTCTGGTGTGACAGAGGACAAAGACATCGCACAAGAGGATGGCTTTATTTTGTTTTTCTATTACTGATAAAAATAAAAATGTAATTCTTTATCAAAATTTAAATAAATACTTTATATATTTTGGCTCTCTATATGTGATAACTACCATTTCTGTCCTTTAGTGTGACATAATGTCTGTCTTTTCTGTCTAATATTGTAGGGTCTTTACCCTAAAATATAAAGCGCCTTGAGGCGACTGTTGTTGTGATTTGGCGCTGTACAAATAAAATTAAATTGAATAATGGTGTGATACACATAAAATAACCAAAAATGTGTTTACATTTCAGAATATCTTTAAAAAACAGTTGGGTATTGAACTAGGGGAGATACAATTTTCACTCCTCTTAAAATGGTGTAATTTCCAACAGTTTTGGAAGTTTTACTTGCACTTATAAAGTCCAACAAGTTGAACTATTCATGGTGAAAAAATATTGTTAATATTAATTTTACATGAAAGAAATAACACTGTATGAACATAAGTATGTAATAATGTACAGTGCTTAACAAATTTATTAGACCACCACCCAATGTAAATGGTAAATGGACTCCGATTAGTAGACAACTCGCTCTACTTCCTGAGCCACAGCCACCCTAATGTAAGGTTTATGCCACAGCTGCTCTAAATTAACAGTATTGGTAATTACCAAAATCATTTTTTATGTTTCTGTAGTTGTTAATCCACCAATATGTGCAAGCTCTTTAATCAAAATGATATTTTTAATGCTAAAATATAATTATTGTTGTTATCCGTGAATTTTCAAATGTACTGTTTTATAAAAAAAAAAAAAAGCAG
>VUQI01032796.1:4390-15180 GCA_015106735.1 Paratilapia polleni | reverse complement strand
GACTTGCAGAAATAAGTTACACACAAGCATTACATAATACTTTGTATGTGAATAGTACTACTTACACTGTTAATGTCATTTTAATTTCAAATTGTACCGGGATATTTTTGGTCATGACACTGGTGCTGGTGGAGTTTTGATTATCACTGAGGATGAAAAAGGATTTTCTTGTAAATATCAAAGTAAATATTTTAGCAAAAATGTTTGTCTTTGTTCTGTGTTGGATTGTCATACCTTTTTGCAGCAATCGTCATGGAGATTGTGTCGTTCCAATCATAATTATGTATGACAAGGAAAGAAGACTTAAATTTTGCCTTTTTGTGGGAAGAAAAGAAAAATATGTTAGGCCTAATTTATAGATAAAGAGAAAATATTTACACGAGAGATGTTGTTTGCTAAGACTGTGAAGTTTCAGAACTGGTCACAGTTCTTCATTTGTGAAGCTTCACTTCTGTCTGTTAGGAGGATAGCGGTATGACTCACAAAGGAGCCGCTGCGATACACAGGATGGCTCACACCACACACAGCTTTGTCGAGTACATCTTCTTGATCACTGCAGCTGTGGAGGGTTGATCTCGATGACTGATTTAAGAAAAGAAAAAAGAAAAAGTTGGTATGAGCTGAGACTCTCTAGAATAAAAGCTTTTTCAGCTATTGTGAGAGTTATATAATTCAATTTTTGTAGGTAAGATTAAGCTTAAACTTTTGAGGGTAAAGTTATACTGCATAGTATAGTAGAGATTGATTAGAGATAGAGATTAGAGATACTTTTGCAATGTATAACCTGAACATCCTGTGTGGGTTTCAGGTTTTCCCTTCCCCTTTGGTGGCACAGAAAATAACAGCATAAACATATAAGAGTTACAAACATCAGTGGAGGTTCATCGGTGGAGGTTTGGCCAGTAATTTAATGAAATACAGATATTTATAATCTGACTTTTAATAAATTTTATAAATGTTCTTCAGTACATTTCAATAGTTTGAGATTTTTTTGCATTCAGTTAAACACGCAGAGCTGTAAGCTGTTAGGAACTGGCATCAAATCTCTACAACTATGTATGTAAATTAATATTTTTTCTGTTATTTTGTCAGGATTTCTCTTTAATTATTCTCTATTGGAAATATTTTGAAGGTAAACAAGTGGACAAAAGCTTTTACTGGCCCATTAACCAGCTCAGTGTTCACTTTGTTGCTCCATGCTCATTAGTATTATTTTAACTTGTATCCTTCTTTTTGTCCAAAGGGTTTCATCCCACTGTTTTCTCCCATTAGCCATTTGAAGTTTCAAAATTCCCAAATTTTCAAGTTTAGCCATCATTTCCATCTTAGGAAACAGCTGTTTTACTACAGAATTTCAACCACTGGACAAATTCCAGGGGCTCTGACTATAAGTAATTCAAATTTATAGCTTAAAACGTCTTCAGAGCTTCTTTGTTTCATGTAAAACTAAATAATTCCAATGGCACATACAGTATGTTGCTCCAGTGGTCTGATGAGAACTAGACAGTGCTGCGCAGGTCGAGAGATTACCCTTTTTCTCCTTTGACAGCACTATGAGCTGTACAGTTAGGTTCAGACATTTACCATTGATCTGGTGCGATTCTGTGAATGTCATCTTTTTTTTTTTTTTAACAGGCTAACACAGAGAGACAGATAACCATTTACCATCACACCAACAGCCACTTTAGAATCACCAATTAACCAAACAAGTGTGTCTTTGGACAGATTCAAGCCTAGAACTGTCTTGCTGGGAGGCGACTGATGCACCACTGTGCTGCCCAGCTATGTGTTATATTGTCTGTCTCCTGTAACTAATCTAACTACACTATCAAGTTTGTAAGGTTAGTCAGTGTTGAGCTCTCTCCTACTTTAATTTATGTAGCCCTTTTTTACTCTCACCTAGCACTCAAAGCACTTTTTACACTGTAAGCTGCATCCACAGACACATTTTTAATGCTCACATGCAAACCAAGATGGATGCATCAGGTGGTATCTGTGGTTCAGTATCTTGTCCAAGGACACTTCAACATATACATGCAGGAGTTGGGGGATCAAACCCCTGACTTTCTGAATAGTAGACAACCCCCACCATAAACAAGAAGATTTTTGGGGGCCATAGGTGAGAATTGGGTAATCAGTGAGGAGTGTAAGAGGTCCATCCAGGAGATGTGACTGGAATAAATAGTATTACTTGCACTGCTACACCCCACACCCCTGTTTGGAACTTATTAAAAAAGAAAACAACTTTTGAGTAATTGTTGACTCCTACATGGTCAAACATGTATGACTTGACACCAAGATCATTCAAAAAGTATAGTCTAGTTTACCTTATTATACCTAATTTCATTTTCTTGCCTTTGTTGACAGACATCATGAAAATGGCCATCATATTGGGATTTTCAAATGGCTAATGGGTTTTATCAAACAAGTGATCATAAAAAAGTATATGTGCCAATTCTGGAACTTGTATTCATGTGTGTATGGTTTCCTTGTAATGTTAAGTTAGCTGCTGCACTTTACGTCTTATTTCTATGTTTCACACAAACACGTTGGTCTCCACCAAATGGCAAGTGGAGATGAAATGCCTTTTGGTCTCCACCAGCTGTACATGGTGTATTCCAAAATAAATTTAAAAAGAAGACATTGTATTCGTTCTGTGACAATCTGCCTAAGTGATATCAAATACTGGCTGTCTCAAAACTTTCTAAAATTCAGTGATGATAAAACTGATGTATTAGTTACTGGTCCAAAAATTGGTCCCAAGCTGTCTGTCTGCTGGTAACTCTGAGGTCTTGGCTAGCAAACAAAGGTGACCGGGCTTTTATTATATTTAGTATTATTGTCATGCACCAGTAATTAAGGAAACCATTGATCCTCTTAAAAAGGTTGATATACTTTTATCCATTAGGTCACTCCAACCTGACTATCTGCTTATTTTCATTACAAGAGTTGTCCACTGAAATATCATTTCATTCTTAGATTATTTTTGAAATTGTAGTGTTTAGATCCGGCAGAAATTAAATAAGTTAAGTTAAACTGCTTCAGAATCATAAAAAAAATAAATAAATCATTTGATTTCCTTAATCCAAGCAGAAACACTAAGATTATGCGTGTTGCAGGATTATGCAACATAAGCAGAAAGAGGAGGAAATGACTAACTGGGTGCCAACAGGAAGGAAATTAAGACAGTGTAACAGATTTTATGCAACTCATACATATAGTAGTGCTCCTCACAACCTGTAAACCGAGTTTGATGTGTACAACTAGCAGCAGTTGTACAGTTATTTAAAGTGGCCAATGAATGTAAATCCATGTTGGGACATAACTTTACAGTTTAATGTGAGTTACCTCTGTAAGAGTCATCATAGAGAAGGAGAGGCCTGGGGGATAGTGCATCGTAAGACTGGTGTTGTACGAGTCATCACCATGATTGGCCAACTTTATAGAAATGTTGAAGTAGTTATCTTCTGTCACCAATAATGTCGGCGTCCTGAGAGAGACAAAGTACACCTTACATTAAATATATATGATGATAATCTTATAATTTCCAAGAAGTATTTGTCAGATATACGTACATGAAGTCGAAATCAACATCCAGTTCAGCAATACATGTGTCATTTTTTCTACATTGCTTTTCAAAGGGAACCTGTAAAAAATAATACGTCTGTTTATTTGATGTCAGAAAAATAGTTTCCTTTAAAACATAAAGTAACAAAATGTTAGAACAGAACAATTTCAGCATCTGTTATCAGTTCCAAATGATGCTGATATGACTGAAACATAAACAGACAAGCTGCCAGTGCCACGCTGCTGAAGCCCCATCAACATATGAAGCAATTAACTTCCTGCCAACATCTTTGTAGCTTACAGTTAGTTGTTACAGGCTCAGTTTGCTTAGGTTATCTTCTTATACAGTCATGTGAAAATACAGTCCAGGTTTTACGTATCAGGACATAATAAAATATCATTTGCATCTCCTTAGCAGTTCTAAAATTATTTAAATATGACTTCAAACAGTATATGAAAAACTAAGTACACCCCATGATTAATTAGCTTGTAGAACCAACTTTAGCATCAAGAACTTCAAGTAATCGTTTTCTGTATGACTTTATCAGTCTCTCACATTGTTGTGGAGGAATTTTGGCCCACTCTTCTTCACAACATTGCTTCAGTTGATTGAGGGTTGTGGGCATTCATTTATGCACAGCTCTCTTAAGGTCCCACCATAGCATTTCAAACAGGTCAAGGTCTGGACTTTGACTGGCCATTGTAACACCTTGATTCTTTTCAGCCATTCTGTTGTAGATTTGCTGCTGTGCTTGGGATCATTGTCCTTTAGTTTTAGCTGTCAGACAGATGGCTTCACATTTGACTGTAGAATACTGAGTATTTCCCACCCTGGCAGTCAGTCAGCAGTATTCTAATCTCCCAGTGGTTGTTGCTTCAGTTGCATTAGCTCAAACTTGAGATTACCTTAACTGTTCCCAGTGATACGTTATGTATGTAATGGTGGTTGGTCAGTTTACTCAGCTACTACTTGGGTGCCAACCAAGCATCAATTTCTGAAGCTAAAAACTATGAACCATGACATTTTGTGCAGATATTTAAGTGAAACTGATAATATTGTGCCTAGTTTAAATGTTAGAATATTAATAATTACCTTTTCTTGCACTATTAAAATTTCACTTCATGCCCCCAAACCATGACAGTACCGTTGGTCTAAGCTGTACCTTGTAATTAGCGTTAATTAGGAAATGCTAACAGACATGCTAAACTGGTATGGTAAACATGCTAAATATTGAACCTGGCTAGACAACTACTTTGCCATTGTGAATATGTTAGCATGCTTTATTTATTTTAGCACTCAGCTGAAGCATGACAGTAGATTCAAGTAAGTACTAACAATGTAGGCAATGCCTGATATGCACCAATATCATCACATACTGTAGTTACCATTTATATTCAACACTTTCTACAGTCAATTGCAAGAGCAAAAGATTGCACCTTCATAAATGTTATAGTCTACAGTTTTGTTAAAGCTGTTTCAGAGAGGTGTTAATTCAACTTTTATGGTGTTTTTAGAAGATGTAAGTTGTGGTGTTGCTGAACAACACTGCATTATACAAAGACACATTTCTGTTATTTACCTAAAAAGATATTTCACTAAGGATTTCTTTTATGTGACTGCGTAGTATCTTGTTCTGCGGCCACCATACGTACCTCAACAGCAGACTGTGCTTTGCTGTCCACGTTCAGGATGTTGTCTGCAGTCTCGCTGTCAGCTTGGGAAAAGTTTAATTTGATGCTGATGGGTGACAATTTGTCTTTCACACATTTCTGTAAAGCAAAAACAGTGAGAGAGGAGTTATCTGTTATAAGTTCATCTCTGAAAGTTTGAGTTCAACATCAAGCTAAAGGACTGAATTATAAATACAAGAATTAGGATCACGGTTAGCATTAGCGTTGTTTCTTTAGGAAAGGTTAAGTCAAAGGTCATAATAGTCGATAGCTGCTAATAAACAGATTAAGTATATGTGCAAATAATAATTCAGCTTCATACGGGCATGTAGATGGAGAAGTTAAAGCAAGTTGTTTTATCCATCAGCTCGTAGGTAGAAGTAAGATTTCTGGCTGTCTTATCAGTTTGACTGAAGAAACCTCGATATTTTTGTCTCATTGGATCCACAGCGAGCGTGTATGTGATGTTCAGTCCAGAGCTCACAGCTCCTGTAAACCCATACAGCAGGATTAAAATAATGCATTCAAAGATTGCAGTCAGCAGCTGTTAATGATTTAACTTTACTGAGTGAGGTTCCTACCTTGTTTGCTCTTTGTTGCTTCTACCATCTCAAAGCAGGCTGTTAAGTTAACCATAAGTAAATTTCCATCTGTACCCAGGCAGTCAAGTTTATCAGTTCTTATCTCATTAGGTTGGAAAGATAGATGAGCCATCACATTAAAGACGGGCTTGGACCTGAAAGACATTTATGTACAGTCATGTGAAAATAGATAATACACCCTCTTTAAACTCTAAACTTTTACATATCAGGACATGATAAAAAAAAATCATCTGGTCTTTAGCTGGTCTTAAAATTAGGTAAATACAACTTCAGAAAAACAACACATGACATATTACACTGTGTCATTATTTATGTAACAAAAATTAAGCCAAAGAGCAGAAGCAGTGTGCAAATAATTAGGTACAGCGTAACTACTTCCGTAGAAATTAAAAGGCTAAGTAGCAGCCAGGTGCTGCTAATCAAATGCACTTGATTGATCATGAGCAAGTGTTACCACCTCTATAAAAGCAGAGGTTTTGTAATTTGCCAGTCTGGAGCATTTAGGTGTGTGTTAACACAATGCAAAGGAGGAATGACATCATCAATGATGTTAGAGAAGTGGCACGTTTGGCAAAAAACAAACACAGCATATCATCACAAACACCTCATACCAACTGTCAACCACGGTGCTGGAGGGCTGATGATTTGGGCTTGTTTTGCAGCCACAGGACCTGGGCACCTTGCAGTCACTGAGTTAACCATGAACTCCTCTGTATACCAAAGTATTCTAGAGTCAAATGTGAGGCCATCGATCCCAACCACAGCAACAGATCTACAACAGCATGGCTGAAATGAATCAAGGTGTTGCAATGGCCCAAAGTTCAGGCCTCAACCTGAAATGCTGTTGTGGGACCTTAAGAGAGTTGTGCATAAACAAATGCCTGCAAACCTCAATGAACTGAAGCAATATTGTTAAGAAGAGTGGGCCAATATTTCTCCACAACAATGTGAAAGACTGATAAAGTCATACAGAAAACGATTACTTGAAGTCATTGCTGCTAAAGGTGGTTCTACAAACTACTGAATCATGGGTTGAACTTAGTTTTTCACGTACCGGTTGTGCATTTTGGCTTAGTTTGTGTTAAATAAATAATGACACAGTGTAATATGTCATGTGTTACTGTTCATCTAAGGTTGTATTTAAATAACTTCAACTTTGTTCTTTTCCCCAAAATTGAAATTTAAGGTACAGGGGTTGCTATTTTGACATAAACATGGCTGCTTTGCTAATATGCACATACAAGTGGTCAGAATGGGACTTCCAGAGAGTGAACGACATGTAGCAGGAACACTGGAAGTGGTCGAGAGGTGCAAAGGGAGATGACTTTGAAGGGTAGCAGTCAAATTTAAGTCAGGAAAGATTTTTGGTTTTTAGGAGTGGAGAAACAGAACTTTGTTATCACTCCTTGTATGTAGTCTGGCTTTGAGTGCTTGGTAATTAGAAATTATGCATACAGTACTTAGCCACATAAATAATATACACAGTATTAATACCTTAAGACCACAGCAGCACCCTGTGATCCAATCACAATATCTGGGAGTCCGTCCTCTCCAAGGTCAATGCCTCCATCGATGGCCTGTCCAAAGAATCTTATCCCAGCTTTTATTTTTATTCCTGTGACTCTCTGGAACAAGAGATTTGACAATTGAAACAGGGCCTGATTTGCACACATATTTTATGGTACTCATTACAGACATGGCAGAGACAAATGTTGCATTTACACTTATATTCACCAAGCAACTTATAGGAAACACTACTCTTCATGGTATGGATACCCCAAGATGTTGGAATCATTTCTTTTGGCCATTCTCCTCCACCCTCTTTCATCTAAGTTCTTTCCATTTACAGACTGTAAAGGCTGTTTTGTTTTGATTGTTTGTTTGTTTGTTTGTTTGTTGTATTTTTCACCCTTCTGAGTAAACTATAGAGACTGCTGTTGTAAAATTCTGGAGATCAGCAGTTTCAGAAATACTCGGCCATCTGTGAGTTCACATTTTTTCCTACTCTGATGTTTTAAGTAAACATTAACTGAAGCCCTTGACCAGTATTTGGAGGAGTTTACCTACTGGAATGTGTCCACATGATTACCTGGTTAGTTAACTAAATGAATAAGCATGCAGCAACAACTTCAAGGGCTGTAAAATCAATTTTTACACGCTGGTGTAAACATGTTTATAGTTATGTATTTAAGTGGAAATCTTTGAAGAATGGATGGATAGTTTAAAGTTATGCATTTTTAGGGCTGTGGCTACTTTGACCTACAGGTGGAATTAATTAATTATCTGACAAATAATATGGCTTGTTTTGAGGTACAGAACATCCAGGGAGTTATTGCGTCAGCTTTGGTGAGTGGAATTATATTTTATTAGTCTGTTACTTAGCAAGTACGTCTGATGAACCCATACAGTTTATGTACCATCTGTGTATTGCTAATGAAGTTAGCTAGTGTTGTCTAATAATTTAGCACTCCTCCTTCTTGTTCAAATATGGTCTTTTTATACCTGAAATTGTGGGATTTCTTGGCCAGGTGTCCCTTGAAAAGAAGATTTTAATCTCAAGGGATTCCCTGATTCCAGAAGACCAAGACGGTGATGGCCATAATGCTAAACTCAAGGCTTCAAAACAGTTGGTGATGTCACAGCGGCTGTGTACATCTTTTATAAATATGCAGTTTAATAACCAGGTGTTCCTATGATGTGCTCACTGAATGTAACTTTGTAGGTGCTAACACTGAGACAGACAAATGTTTTCAAAAATAAAACCAAAATCTCTGATAAAGATGTGACTCGATCCAACTCCATTGCTTTTCATGGTCACTGTGGTGTTCATTTCTCTCACCTGACTGAAAGTGCTGCGTATCCCTCTCTTTCTGTCTCCAAGGTACAAGTACACAGCCCCGCTGTTATCATCCTCAAGAGGGGCTCCAACAGCAATGTCTCTGAGTTCATCTCCATTCACATCTACAAGACTGGCTATGGTGGTGCCAAATCTACCCATGGATGGTGCTGTCACATTCAGTTCACTTTTCAGTTGCCACTATAAGGGAAATAAGAAGATAAGTTAATTGATTCAGATAATGAAAGTATCAAGTGTCACTCTGTAACCTCCCATAAACTCTCACCTCATCAGTCAGAGTGTAGATGTAGATCCGGCCTTCTTTCTTCTCCTGAGACTGATAAAACATTGGAGCTCCCACCAGCAGGAAATCAGTGTGACCGTCTGAGTTAACATCCACCGAGCACAGCTCAGCACCAAAGTAGGAACCGATCTGAAAAGTTACTTATATCTTTATTTCAGGTTTAATTCAGTTATAATTTTAAACAATTTGAATACACCTAAAAATGACAGTGATGATAAATGATACATTGAGGGAAAGGCCTTCATGTACAGAGCACAGTATTAACTCACTCAAAATAAAATTATATTAACAACAACAATTATGTCAATAATCTTTCCCCAAACCTACATGTGTGCCTGCAAAGTAAGTATAAACCTTTACTGTGCTTCAAGCAAGTCTCATTATCTAACCGTTTTTATTTAATCAAACAAGGTGCCCATGTAAGGAAGTTCTCTGGTTTCCTCTGTCTAACCACAGAATATGCACATGTTCAAAAAGGTGCATATATGAAATGCAAAATTTTAGACTCAGGCTGCTGGAGCACCTCGTGATGCACTAAACATTTCTTCTTCACTCCCCTCTTTTCACTTCCCATGCTCCATTTTGACTTCTCTCTCCTGTAGTTTGTGTTTTTCCTATTTATTGTTTGTGGTCTCTCTGTGCTTTTGTTTCTGTCTTTTTGTATCGCAACTAGTCTGCCAGATCTTCCCTCGGAGGTCTTTTCCTGTTAAGGGAGTTCCTCCCTCTTGTCAAGTGCTTGATCATAAGGGGTTGTCTGATTGTTGGGGTTCTCTTTCTAATGTTTTAGGGTCTCCTTCAGATGACTGTTGTTGTGAATTGGTGATATATAAATAAAAGTGATTTAAAGTAGAAATAACAGCTGATTTGATCATTTCTTCAAGGCAAAAATACCATCAGGTATCAAGTAATCTGATTTTAAAGAAAAAGTTATTTTTTAATAAAGTTACTAACCTGGTCTCCATTTATTCTTTGTGCTGCAGTCCAGTTCTTGCCGTTGTGTCTGAAAAGTACGACCTGTCCTGTGTGCTCAAACCGTGGTGCACCCGTGAAATACAAAGAAATACCATCCCTCTCTCCAACAGAAACAGAATATCCTGCAAGAGTCACATGTGACCTAATATGTTTTTGTTTAAGAACCTAATGCAGTTGTGTCTTACTAGGAAGATATTAATACATTGTTTAGATTGGAAACCAACAGAGGGAATTTGTTTAGGTGTTAAACCAAATAATGAAATCTTATTTTTAAAAAAGGATCATCAGATGACATGCAAATAAAGTTTACCCATGTAGGAGTCCATCTGCATTTTTTGATCTTCAATTTGTGTTTCATTTTTTCCTCGACGTTCTCGGAGAGAACCCTGCCAGCTGTTTGATCCCACTGAACCCAGAATCAGTGTATCCTATAAACAGAAATGTGCAGGTGTAAGGAGACCAGAGATCCCAGCAATAGTTAATTGCAGCTGGACAAATAATTATTGTTAATTTCTGCAGTTAAACAGCAGCAGAAATTAAGTTGTAAGCATGCTGAAGTGCTAAATTTAGCATGGATTGATAATCATCAATTCAGCTTGTTCTTGTTGTGTGGTTTCTGAGGCTTTAGTGTGAATGGTTATAAGGTGCTGAGTAAAAGGTATCGATTTTGCCCTTTTGATATTACTCACTTTGTTGAAAACAGCACTGAATCCACTTTGAGACATTTCGTCAGTCATGTTTCCTGCTCGAGCCACTTTGGAGCCTAAATATGCACCATCAGGGGGTATCATGTTACTACTGCACACCAGGAAGATAGCACAGAGTTTTATAAAGGATT
>VUQI01032784.1:9020-21703 GCA_015106735.1 Paratilapia polleni | reverse complement strand
GAAAAAAAAGGGAAAAGGCCCAACCAAAAAAAAAAAAAAAACAAAAAAAAAAAAAAAAAAAAAAAAACAAAACCCCCCCCCCCCAAAAAAACCCAAACCAAAACAACAACAAAAAAACAAAACAAAAAAAAAAAACAAAAACAATTTTTAATCATATACAGTTCATATTCCACAACCTCTGTGTAGTGTGTGTTAAGGATGTATGGATGTATGTTATTGACAGTGACAGTATATAGACTACACTTTTTCCAATCTTTTGGTTAGTTTCTGTATGTTCTCGAGGGATGGCTTTATTTGAATATGATTCAGAGGGATTATTGTGAGACCGTGCAGTCTAATTTGCATGTCATTATATGATCGTACTAGCACTTGGAATATTTTGCTCTCAAATAAGTTTAAAAAGGGATGATAAGGAGAAAAAAGTGAAAACAAATTTAAAGCAGCCTAAGAAATCATGAAATGTCACCACATAAATATGTGTACTGGTATAAGAATGGTTACTGGAGAATTTTGTCTTTGGAAAATTGAAAGCTGGTGATCAAAAGACAGACTGTAATAAATGTCACTTTAATGGTTATTGAATCAGAGAGAAAACAGATTTAAATTGCACCCGGTTGAATTTATTGCTGCAGTAAAACAATGAACAGATGCTACATAAATGGACAGTGATGTTGAATATATAACAGTTGATATTGCGTTTATAGGGGAGTTTCTATTGAAATCTCTGGACGACTGTAAGGTTGTCTTTTTCACCTAGAAAAAAATATTTCCAAAATCAAGTGTTAACTCCATGAACTGTAGTGTAATGTAATGGGCTGTAGAGTTACAGTTTAGTTATTTTGTGTGTGATTTACCAGCTTCCAACATGGACTTTAAAGAGAAGCATGAAGAAAAATAAAGATGAGTTCAGATAGAAATGCATCTCTCTGGATACATTTCATGCAAAAAGAGTAAATGGACACAGTGAGTGTACAGTTATTTCTGTAAATGTGTGGGAGTGCAATTTATTTTAAAGTGTATACAGAGACAGTTTGCTAAGCCAGGCACTTTGGATGAAGATTATCATATTCACACCAGGGAGCTGCACTGCACAACTGCTTTGATTTGACCCACCAGCTCGGGGCTCCACTGGAGCCAAGTTTTAGAGGTTTTCTTTACACAAAAGTTTAAGGTCAAGTGCCCTTAAAGTTTTGGATTTAACAAGACTGAATACTTGGAAAAGACTACTGAGCTTTGACAAACCCCATTTTTCTTTTTTTAAGGCCTTTTTAGATATTTGTGTTGATGTTCAAGAACTACTCCGAGTTCAGCTTAAAGCTGGGTATTTCATTGTGGATTATATTTGTGTCTAGTTGATAATGTTCCTCCTGGTCTTTCTCTCCAACATAGATATGAAGGATGAGACAGTGAAATCAGTAAACGATTCCTGGGCTGTATCAGTGAAAGACAAGGTAACTTTTGATTTATATCACTTTTGACGAATACACAGAAGAGCTTATTTTGTTTTATGGAATATGTATGTACTAAACTGTGCAAAGGAAGGAAAGAAGGTTTTGAAAATAGTGGTTGACTTTAGTTTTGCAGTGTGAAGATGATGTTATGGATTTAACCTAATTTAAAAAAAATCTCTGTCTAGTGTGGCACAGATCAGTCTCTGACCAGACGCTATTTCACGCCTGGTCGCTCTCTGACCTGTCGCATCTGCAACAGGACGGGACACCTTGCCAAAAGTTGCTCCCTCCGCAAGGTAAACGAACTCGCTCATCAATCCCATTTCGATGGACACCCGCAGAGGTTGAGTGACAGGATCATACCGCCCATCTTTTCATCTTAAACAAATCTTTTTTGTCAGCAGAAATGTCCCACGTGTGTCCTTTGTGGGATCCAGGGTCACACCCAGAGGAAATGTCCATGTCGCCCCTGTGCTAGATGTGGACTGCCTTCACACGGCCTCAAGCCCTGTGAAATGCCTCCGGTGTGGAACCAGCACTGCCTGCGCTGTGGGATGACAGGGCACCTTTCTGATGTGAGTTTGCCCATGACTTCACAGGTCTGGCCCCTTTGAGTGTTGGTGTTGGAGAGTGTGTTATTGTGCTAAAGGAAGTGTTAAAAACATTTGTCAGTTGCTTGTTGACAGATTCTGTAGCCTCATAAGTGTGTGGGCTCAATTTATGAAGTGTTGTTATATTTCTTGCAAACAGCTCTGTCTTCTGTGTTGCTTGGAAGAAAACATTTCTTGTCTGTTTTCTGGATTTTCCTCAGGCCTGCCCTGATACATGGAGACAGTACCACTTGACAGTGAGTTTTGACTGCTCTTTATCTGCTCTTTTTTAAAATCTACTCTTCTTTACTCAGCAGAGTGCGTAATGCCTCTGAACATGAACAAGCCTTTCTGGCTCACTATGAAAACCTAATTGGAGGTTTTAATGAATTTGCTCTAAAGTAAGCAATAAAATTGATCTAGTTAGCAGGTGGCAGGAGACCATTATAATTAGGTATTTTTTTAAAAGTTTTATCCACTCCCTTTTATTAGATAGTCACAGTAGAAATAGACAGGAATTAATGGGGAAAGAGAGCAGGGGAATCAAATGCAGTGAAGGTCCCAGCTGCTGTCCATCAAACCGGGATACATCCATTATCAAGAGCTTTTATTTACAGGGTGAAAGTTAGAACCTGTTTGATAGGTGTGTACTGATAAAACAATCAAGAAATCAACAAATGTCTGTTGTCTTTTTAGAAATTTCCTTCATTTGACCTTTTTTTTTTTATCCAGGTCAGGTTAGAGGTTCCCCTCAGGCCACAGACTGTCCACAACCTCAAACACAAGAAATGCCATGTTAGCTGTTACAACTGCTCTAAAAGGGGACATTACGGATATGTAAGTGATAAATAAATGTTGTGCTTGCCTTACTTTTACAATTTGTCCTGGTCTTCCTGACTAGATCTTTGCTTGCTTTTTTTTCTACCGCTTAATCTGTTTCCTTAACTCACATGTGTCTCTGTCTTTTGCTTCACCTCTCTGCACCTCTCTGTTTTCTCCCCCTGTTTCTCTTTCTGTGTTGAATCAAACTTTACTAAATACTCTCACTCTTTAAGTCTCCACTGGATTCATTTCCCACTGTCCTGCATTCATTCTTCAATTCATTTCTTATTCTCTGCCTCATCTGTGTCTCTGTCGGTCTTTCTAAATCAGGAGTGCACAAGGAGGAGGATGGTTACGGGCACCTTTCCGTCATTGCCTTATGTTTGCCACTATGACACCATGGAGGATATTCTCCAACTTCGTACCAGGATGGAGGAAAGAGCCAAAGGTGATAAAATTTAGTTTTTACATTCTTATTTTACAGTCAGTTACGTAAACTGTCATAAAACAACTCACAATGGATTTTTTAGCTTTGTTTTGGTCTCTACTAGCTCTGTAGTGGGATATGTTTTTTCCCTTTCTAAATGTACCAGCTGTATCTTTGTTTGGGCTGGACAGGTGAGTTTATTAGAGCTCCCTGCTAGGTCTAAAAAACAGATGTAATGTGAGCACTGAGTATGAATTAAAACCAAAACAATCTCCTGCAATGTTGAGTGGTTAATTTATAAATGCAGTTGGTTCCATAAATCTTTGGACAATCACACATTTTTTTTGTAGTTTTGCCTCTGTGCACCACTGCAGTGGATTTTAAATCAAACAATCAATATGCGATTGAAGTGCAGACTTTTGGTTTTACAAAAATTTGCATTAATTGTTTAGGAATTACGGCCATTTTTATACACACTCCCCTGTTTTCAGAGGCTCAAAAGTAATTAGACTAACATAATTTTAAATATAAGGATTGTTTTTAGTACTTGGATGAGAATCCTTTGCAGTCAATGACTGCCTGAAGTCTAGAACCCATGGACATCACCACATGCTGCATTTCCTCCATTGAGATGTTCTACCAGGCCTTTACTGCAGCCACCTTCAGTTGCTGCTTGTTTGTGAGTCTCTGCCTTCAGTTTTGTCTTTAATGACTGAAAAGCATGCTCTTTTGGGTTGAGATCAGGTGACTGATTTGGCCACTGAAGAATATCCCATTTCTTTGCCTTGAGAAACTCTTGGGTTGCTTTTGCATTATGCTTTGAAACATTATCCATTTGCACTGTGAAGCGCTGTTCAATAAATTTTGCAGCATTTGGCTAAATCTGAGCAGAGAGTATAGCCCTGTATACTTCAGAATTGATCCTGCTACTTCTATCAGCAGTCACATCATCAATGAACACTAGTGACCTGGTTCTACTGGCGCCCGGTTCTATGTTATACCCATGCCATAAGATTGCCTCCACCATGTTTGACAGATGATGTGGTGTGCTTTGGATCATGAGGTGTTTCTCTCCTTCTTCATGCTTTTCTCTTCCCATCATTCTGGTACAAGATAATCTTGGTTTCATCTGTCCAAAGATTTTTTCAGAATTGTTCAGGATCTGTAGTGACGCGGACGCTGCACCGGTCCGTTGTGGTGAAGAGAGAGCTGAGCATAAAAGCGAAGCTGTCGATTTAGCGGTCGATCTGCGTTCCTACACTCACCTATGGTCATGAGCTCTGGGTAGTGACCGAGAGAACGAGATTGCGGCGGCGGAAATGAGTTTCCTTCGAAGGGTGGCTGGCCTCTCCATTAGGGATAGGGTGAGGAGCTCAGCCATTTGGGAGGACCTCAGAGTAGAGCCGCTACTCCTCCACATCGAAAGGAGCCAGCTGAGGGTATCTTGGGCATCTGATAAGGATGCCTCCTGGGCGCCTCTTGGGTGAGGTGTTCAGGGCACTTCCCACAGGGAGGAGGCCCCAGGGTAGACCCAGGACACGCTGGAGGGATTATATCTCTCGGCTGGCCTGGGAATGCCTTGGTGTCCCCCCTGAAGAGCCGGAGGAGGTGGCTGGGGAGAGGGAGGTCTGGGTTTCTCTGCTTAGGCTGTTGCCCCTGTGACCCGGCCCCGGATAAGCGGAAGAAAATGGATGGATGGATGGATGGATGGATGGATGGATGGATGGATGTTCAGGCTCTTTTAGATGTTTTCTGGCAAAGTCTAATCTGACCTTCTTGTTCTTGAGTATAACCAGTGGTATGCAGCTTGTTGTAAACCCTCTATATTTCCATTCATGAAGGCATCTCTTGATTGTAGACCTTGGCAATAATACGCCTAATTCCGTGAGAGTGACTTGGTTAGATTTTACAAAGTTGTTTTTCTTAACCATGGAAATAATTTTGTCATCATGCACTTTAGATCTCTCATGTGGTCTTTCAGGCCTTTTGGTGTTGCTGAGCTGGCCAGTGCGTTCATTTTTTAAAGAATGTATCATTATTGATTTGGCCACTCCTAAAATTTTCCTGTCTCTCTCTGATAGGCTGAAAAACCAAAATAAACCTAACGTTACCCTCTCTCACTTGGACTGACATCTCTTTGGACCTCATATTGAGAGTTCCAGTGTACTGCTACCAAATGCAAATGGAATCAACTCCAGATCTTTTATCTGCTTAATTTGTCATGAAATAACGAGGGAAGAGGCCTCACATGGCCGTGAAACTACTTGTCAGTCAGTTGTCCAATTACTTTTGAGAATCAGAAAATGGGGGGACTGTGTATGAAAATGGCTGTAATCCCTAAACACTTAATGCATTACTTTTGTTAAACCCCCAGAATTAAACTCTGCATGTCAATCACATCTTAATTGTTTGGTTTAAAATCCACTGTGGTGGTGTACACAGGCAAAATGTTGAAAAGTGTCATTGTCCAAAAACTTATGGACCTAACTGTAAAGTATTTGTTGGTTTTGACTCAGAAACGCCTGTCAGTTTTCGGCCTTGGGATTGGATTAAGGTGTTGAGAGCTGGTGTTGAAAGCAAGATCTATTTTTTGATCAGGAGTTCAAATCCCATCCATGGATTATAATTTTCCGACTTCACATTTCTGCATTTGTGTGTGATCATAGTAATCATACTTTATAATGTGATTCTGCCAAGACTTTTATTCACCTTGCCCAAGAAGCATTGCAGAAGGGGAATGTTACAGGATGATAATGATACATGATGTGAGGCTTTCAGTATTCAATCAGGAATGGGATAGAAAGTCCGGACAGATCACATCCTGGCCAGAAGAAAACATTTCAAATCCAGCCGTTTATCAAATGGCAGGTTAGGCTGTTATCGGGCTTTTATGATCTTTGCCGACTCTTCCGAATAGTGAAGGTGCAATTTCAAAATCCGTCAGGGTGCTTCCTTTCGATCACGTGTGAATTATGTGAAGATGGATTTGGATAGGTGTAACTCTGGGTCTGAATTGTGAGTGCTTGGACCCCTTTATAATTGCTTGCAATTCAAGTTCAGCTTTATTTTGGTCTCTACCAGCTCTGTAGCAAAATATCTCCCTTCACCTGTTAAACGTCTGCTGCCTGGTGCAGCCTGTTAATGACTGAAACCAGCACTGAGAGTGAATTAAAACATTAAAAGGTGGGCTGTAAAACCAACACAATGAACTGAAAAATAGTTTCTCTATAGAGTTCAGGACAACTTGCAGAGTTGGTTGATAAAGTGTTCTTTTTGCACTGTATTTGATCAGATAATAAATTAACACATGGATTAGGTAAACAGCTGCTTTTAACCTCTTATTCAATTAAAACAGCACCACACTTGTTTTCAAGGAAGACTTTCATATCATTGTGTTTTCAGAGCCTGCAAATGCTTTTTCAGACCTGTCTGAAAAAACAGGGGTGAGTGGAGAGGAGAATCAATCAGTCCAGGGGTGGACAAAGACAAAGAAGGAGGTGCACAGCCGAGCCGGCAGGAGGAAGACGTGGCCAGCGAGGCGCCAAGACAGACGTGAGGTGAAGCATCTGAGGAGGGAGGCACAGGCCAGGCGGGAAGGAGGACTACTGATGAAGGCCCGCTGTGGCTCTGATGATGAAGACCCCTTCAGACACCCCGCCCACAGTCACAAGCAGTCCACACCACCTTCACAGAAGAAAAGGAGGGATGAGACAGGTGGCAGAAAGAGCAGGAAGAGCAGAGAGGCAGAAAGGTGGAAGAAAAGAGGAGGGCTAAAACGTGGGTATTTGTATCCCCATGCAGACATAGATATCGGAAGTATAAATCTTCTTACTCCAAAGCAAAGAGTGCGTCACAGAAAAAGATGAAATAGGATTTTTATGAATTTATTTTTTTTAAGGAGTAATAAAGGTAACTAGATTACAAATAAGTAACTTTGTGCCTGTGATCTTTTGATTTATGTATTTATTCACTGTACAAAAAACTGGAATAGCATATACAGTTAGAGAAATGCACTTTCGTACTCAAACCTAGTTCTGTAGCTTAATACTTTACTATTTTACACCTGTGCAGTTTTCAACATGTTTTCTATGTTTTCTTTATTAATATATGTCTGCTTTTTTAATCAGATGTAACATTTTGTGAATGTGGTTGGCTTAACAGTAACATTTAATTTTCTGTTAAATTATTTGAAATTTTCATAGAACCTTGAGTGGCATTTTGTGACGAAAAACAGATACTTTAAAGGTAAAATCTAATGTATAATTTGTGTGCACTGTACAAGATTGAATATGGGACGTTTATGCGCGGAAACAAAAGAAAGGGTTTAGGTTTATGTAGTATTTTGGTGGGTATCCGTGTATGTGGAGCACATCCACCTAAAAAAGCCTCAGGAAGCCAGTGGCTCTCAAAGCCTTGTCTCATAGTATTTCTGCTTTGAAGCTGCTCAATTATTAATGAGCGGAGCAGATGCCTGGGGTTGGTCAGACAAAAATAGTCGACTCCGAAAACAAGCCAGTAGTTAAAGTCGACCTTGACCAGTACTAATGAGATATATCTTGCTCTCTTATGTATTGTACGATTTTCAGATTTTATTTTATAACGACTTTGTGTGATTTTATATTAAAAATTGCACGAGATTTTCTTGTGACGAGCCACATATTTTTCTGTTATCGATTGATGGCGACTTAACAGCGATGTGAAACTCCCATTGATTGATCTCCACTACACTCCCCGCTGACCAGAGAAAACACTCGATAGCGAATGTGAGAGGGGATTTAAATTAGACATATACTGTCCACCTTCCTTGACGGACAAGGTAGCTATTCGCTTTTTCGTGCAGATAGGATATTCGCTGTTAGCGCTGTTTACCGAGCAGCCTAACATTGATACAGTGCGACGTTAGCTAGCTTGTAATGTCGGCACTGTTGGACTTGTTTTCCCCTCTAGACCCCGCTTCCTGTTAGCCTTGGGCTAGCTGGAAAATCGAATTTATGCTAATGAACAAGCAGGTATAGTTAGCCAACGCAAAGGGGTGTAACTTTTCTACTTACAGTAGGCCAGCCGCTGCAGTTTAGTTGTAATTTATTCACAAACTTATGCTAATAACTTTATTTTACAAGCAACTACCGGGGCAGCTGGTTTTCTTTAGTTTGCTAACGCTTTACAGCTAGCCATCTTGCTTGTGTTTTGTGTTGTCGGATTTAAGTATTTGACTTAGCTGGCTTTTTTTTGTGGTACAGGGCAAGCTATTATTTTCCGTTTTTCTTAAGTATAGGTCTTGGCAGTGGTCTCGCTCGTAGAAAACTCAATTCCGTGCGATCAGTGCTCGTAAAATACCTTTATTTAATGTGGGAAAGCCTGACACTGTTCACTGTAAAAAGACAAAAGAGAAGCAGATAATTGTTCAACCGTTGTTCTAGTAACGAGGACAACACTGATGATAACTAAGAGATAAAATAGTATTTTGTTATACCGCATGCACATATATTATTTTAAATACTTATCTAGGCGCACAAGTGGTAGGAAAATAATAAACGGTTTCCGTTAAGTTGACTGGCACCCATAGCAAAGGGGGAGAGTGGATGGAGTCGATGCAGATGGTGGTTGTGCGACATATAAGGGCTGTGCTTTCCTGAACCTGCTGTCTTCAGGTGTCTCATCTTATCCTATTAAAACAGCTTTAAATGCCTCAGAAAACACTATCAGTAACAGGTCGTTATCAGAGGTAACTAGGCGGGTAGAGAGACACGGAGAAGCGGTCTGAAGAGCGAGACACCTGCCCGTACATCTCTCCAGCCTACCTTCATTACATCCGTCCACCACCGCCCTCGTCCTTTCTAGCCATGGACCCCCCGAGGACTCGGTCGCGCTCTCGATCTGGCTTCTTTCATTTCGCCATGAACGGCAGCGTTGGAAGCAACGGCAGTGGTAACGCGGTCGGTAACGGGGGTGTGATGAACGCCAGTGGCGGAGGGGTGAACTACCCACAGCAGAGCAACTCTAGCTGGGCGCCGCACCACGGAGGTCGTAGCTATCCGGAGAACCAGCAGCAGCACACCCAGGGGAGCTACCTGTCCGCAGGGGCGCAGCGCCACTCTTCGCACGGAGCTCACAGACACCCCGGGGCCGGTAAGCAAGCTTAAAATTGGGGCCTGCAGCCCGGCTAGATGCATCATTACATATCCACACAGAATAGACCTCCTGAGGGATGCAGCCAGACCACTAGCAGCTTAAAAGGCTTTGGAGACATTTAACCAAAAGGCTTGGTGCTTTCACTGTAAGCTGTTGCCTCAAAGGCCAAGCTATAGGTCGTTAATGGGGTTGCAGTGGCCGCTTTCCTTCAGAGGTTTGGCCAGCATTTAGTCATGCAAAAAGGACAAACCAAGTTCACAAACTTTGTCTTGTTTGTCATTGCCTGACTTTATTCCCAGAATTCAACTTATCTTGGTTCTCAGTAGGAACTGAACACTGCAGATACATTAGAAATAACACTCAACAAGGTAATGTGGAAATTAAGGCCTGCCACTTGTGGGTGTATAAACTTATTTGCAGCAGAAGATGAAGACAAATAACTAATGTCAATCTTAGTTTTGATCTTCCAAGTAAAAGGTTAATGGTTAATATGGGCCTTACATTAACCATATTTGATTTTTGTGTTTTTTTTTTTTTTTTTTTTTTTTTCCACATTTGGGGAGAATTGGAAAAAAATACATGTTTAAAATTGGCAGGGGTCATAGGAATTTTTTTCCGCAAATAGAAAAGTTTTGCCTTGTAGAATTGTTGTTTTAATAATCTTTATATAAATCAAAATAAATTTTAAAGTACATGTCGAGCATTAAGGAAACAATTTATAACTGTTACTGTAGGTGGTCTTAGGGCATGTGTATTTCACTCATCTCTAGAAATGGAGTGTAAATGGGTCACAAACTTTGCCTTGTATGTCACTGACTGGCTTTATTCGCAGAATGCAGAGTATCTTGGCCCTCTGTAAACATTTAACACTGATGATTTTTCCTTAGGATAGTCCGAGCACGGTTGTACCAAAGGCCTGCAGGTTACATCATGTTGCTGCTGTGAATGCAATTAAAACAGCAAGGAAAGTAACACTAGAGACATTGAAATTACAGTTATGTAGAGAGAGATATTTAGCAATAAAGGTGAATTGCTTTTGACACTGAATAAAACAAATCTATAAGTTGTTCAGACTGTAATCGTGTTCACTACAGAGCAGCAGTGCATTTTCATTTATCAGATTAGAGACAAATGCATGAGCCCACTGGTTAAGACATCGTACATACTCTTATTCAGTTTCTACAAGACATGTATGAGAGGAGTCTGATTAATAGAGCAGTTTGGAGCCTTGAAACAAGCCTTGTCCTTTTCTTGATAGTGATTTATTTTTAGTTTCAGATTGCTCACTGCTGTGATTCAGGCTGGCATTATACAGTTTTCCTTGTTTCATCCATAAGCCTTATACTTTTCAACTTGCATTTCACCCTGTGCAAAGCTTGATATTGTCCCAAAATAGTAAAACATATCTTTCTTTACTTGTGAATGGCTGTATATAGTAAAGATTGATGTCATTGAGTAGAGTTGCGTCAGCACATTGTTGGTTTTTTCACTGTCAAATCAAATCTAATCATATTGTCCGGTTTCCATCAAATGTTTATTCAATTAGCAGTGTTTCCTTACCAAACCCAAACTCACTAACAAGACAACAGAAAACTGTAAGCCTTTTAGACAGAAGAGGAAAAAGTGAATGACACTGGCATAGAAGAAAATTGAATTTGAGACTGCACCTGAGCCTCTTTTTTTTATTTTTTTATTATTATTATTTTCACCACTGACACCACTCGTTAATGTTCAGCAAGTTTCTGTTGCTGACCAGTGAAAAGTGACTGGAAACCTTGTGTAAAACTAGACTGGATTCCCTCAAAGGTGAACAAAAGTGCAGTGAATGAATGAAAGCAGGCTTTTAATGGTCCTGTGTTGTAATAGCAGCACTGTTGCCAAACACCCAACATGAGCCACACAGACGGACTCTCACAGAAACGCATGCTTCCCAAATTGACAGACCACAGCGGGGTTTGTGTGAATGACTTCAGCACTATATTTCCCATCTGTGTGAGCTGTCTCCTTCTTCCTCTTAGCAGCTGCACATGCCTCATCCTTTGTGGCAGGGGTTTGTGTGTATAATGTGTTCTGTGTGTAAGCAAAATAACACTGTGTATATTTAAGTGCATCACAGATTTCTTGTTTGCAGGGGCTTGTTTGTACGTGTCGCTGTATTACGCCTCTTGGCATCGTTTTATGCAGTATGTGTCAGGGTTGGATTTAGGGTTGTTAAAAATGTATCCCATTGCCTTACCTCTGTTATTTTCCCCTCCTGTTTTTCTTTTTCTCCATTTCTCCTCCAGTTTCAAGCATGTCGTTACTTAGTATAGCTTTAATAGCTGGCCGACAATGCAGCTACAGATTTACACATCTTCATTAACATTATTACGTGAGATCTCTGCACATTATGTCTATAAAATGGAGCGCTTCTCTAATTACGTCCTGTCTCTCCTAAATGATATTTTAAGTTTTTGAACTTTAGCTAAAGAGCATGAACAAATTGCTTCTTGATGACAGCTGATGCTCTAAGTTCACTACCCTGCCTGACTCAGTTGTCTGTCGTGAAAGAACTGGTGTCAGTCTCCCCCAGCCGCCATGCTCAAAGGGAAACAAGGTCGTGTCTACTCGCCAACAGAACCCGTCCAGTCAGGCTCACCATCCCCTCTCCTATCTCCCTGAGATGAATCAGCATTAACAGGCCTAATTCTGCACAAACTACATGGCCTTCTGTGGCTCAGGACCCTATGAGGTCTAAAGAAAAAGGCATGGTATGATGAATAAACATATAAGCCAGTGTACTGGCCCAAATGTTGGCTAGTCACTCAACCACCCGTCCTTCTGTTCTCCGCAGCCACTAGCGGGGCATCTTTGAGCTGTCACTATCGGCAGACTTCACATGGCTCTGGAGTGGCGTCGCAAAGACAAGAAAGGGGTAGGGGGCTGCCTTCAGATCTGTTGTTTCTGAGGAGGCAGAAAGGGCTGTCTGGATGAGAGAGGCTTACAGAGGAAGAAACAGAAAGGCATGAGGGGAGGAGTTTTTTTTTTTGTTTGTTTTTTTTTTCCTCCTCTTTTTGGTGATTAAAGGTTTTTTGGGGGACTGCTTAGAGGAAACTCTTGTCAGCCAAGTTCAAGGACATCCTTCTTAATCTGCTGAAATGTCTGTGTGCACATGTTGCTTCCAGACTGCACATGTGGACTGTCAGATAAACAGATGGGAGAGCACTGTGTTTTTCTGAGATTACATTTATAGCATTAGTGCGTTATTCAGTAATGTTATTT
>VUQI01032783.1:24165-36654 GCA_015106735.1 Paratilapia polleni | reverse complement strand
TAAGAAAAAAAAAGAGAAAAAAAAAAACAAAAAACCCAAAACAAAAAAAAAAAAAAAAAAAAAACCCACAAAGAGGAATATTCTTCAGTCAGTGTTTCTGAACTGGCATTTTTAGTGGATCGTAAACACGATAAATGAAAAACAAAACAAAACATGCAGAACAGGGCTACAGTGTCATATTTATAGCAGGGCTACTAATTGGAAAACTGTTTCTATCTGGCCAATCAACATAAGCAGATATATATTTCACTTCCTGTATAGGTGACCATGTAAATATTCTGCTGCCAAATACTTTAATATGATGAAGGTAATCAGAAGAGGAGCCAGCAGGTGGGATAATGACACTGCAGCTGCAGTTGGTAAATTAGTCTTATTTGGAGACAATGAGGTAAGCAGTTAAATGGCTGAAGGCACATGATGGGAATTTTGGAGGCTACTCAGGGATGGCCAGTGTCCTTCAGGGTACTCTGGGCTCCATATTTAGGCGGCCTCAGAGAAATTCTGTTCGATACTTTATGTATAATTGATGTGAAGTAATGCTAAACCTGGGTGTAGGCCCTACTATGGGAGGAGGAGAGGAGGAGGGGGAGGCTGGGGTGGCGTTGGAGGAACTGGAGATTGTAGAGATTGAGAGGAGTGATAAATTATGAAAGGACATTACTGGTGTTTTTGTTGAATTTATTACTTCTGATGCCGAGCCATATGAGAGGCACTAATGTGCCGACTGGAGCCTTCCGGCTGTAATTGTCTTGGCACACTGACTGCAGGGCACTCTGACTCGCTGGCCTTCAGCCCAAAACTCTCATCAAAGGGAAAAAAATGCATCATTCAGAGAGCAGTATATGATGTTTCTTTTGCTGTTCAACATAACTACTTTTGGAAAATTTATTTGAATCCCTTTTAAGAACATCTGTATATATACAAATAGCCTACTCATTCCTGTTATACTTCTTTGAAGTCCACCGCCTGGGCACATGCGTAGTTGGTGCATTGTAATGTAAATTCTCTGCGGACGAGAAACAGGCAGGCACGCGGACGTCCACGCGGACCCTCGCGGTCACTCTCTGGTGATGAAATTTACATCACTCTGACCCGAGAGGACCCTAGTGAACTCGCAGACACGGAATAATCCCTGCTTAAAGGTTTCATGAGCTACTAAGCACCTCTGTTACTCTTATCTTTGTGTCTATATTTCATGTCTTGCTTTTCTATTTTTCTGTGAAGTAGTCTAGACAGTGTAATACAAACTAAAATGAACTTATCTTAGTTTAATATAGGAGGCAGTGTGGACATTATTATTTGGTGACCGTCCAAATTATTCAATTCAATTAAATAAGCCTGCAAATGCTAGATTTCAATTTAAATAATTTAGATACTACGTAAGTAAAGGAGCAAAAGTATTATAGGCAAAATATGCTTAAAGACCAGCAGAATGGCTCCTTTCAGTTATATTTCTCTATATATTATCATTACTGATGAATTTACATGTAAACAAGAAGTTGTATCTGGTTATATCTGTTGAGCAAATTTCATCTACTTGATGAGGTCTTCTGCGATGATGTTAAAATTCAAATACAGAAAACTGTTGATTGGCTGATATGTGGTTAGTTAAACATACAATTTCCTTTGTTGGAAATGAGTAATCAGAAGTCTTGGACATATCCAGCTGTGTTTACTAGGAGAGAGAGTTTAATCACAGAAGAATTTGGGCATGCAGCGGCAGGCTTTAAAAGTCCAAAAACTCCTTGATGTCAGTTTTTCATGAGTCTTCTGTGAGAACTTTTTCTTTTTTTGGACAAACCTGGTGGGTTTTAAACAGTTTATTTTACCAAACCCTTCAGGGACCAGCCTATCTTTAATTTCATAACCAAATTTGGAAACAGAGCAACATTATGTTAGGATTTTGTAGAGGCGCGCAAAACCAGAGTTTAATATATAAACCTTGAAGTTAAAGCCTCATTGTTCAGAATTTATAAGCAGTATGCAAACATTTAATAAATGATTTATTGCACACTATAATGTAAGCAAGTACAAGTGTTTATACATGTATGTGTAAACAGTAATAAGTCATCCTGTGGAGGCTGGGGTCTTATAAGTTCACAAACAGCAACATGAAAAAACTATAATCATGTTATATGATAATTATAATTGTTGACAAATATTGAGTATTACTAAACATTCTACACTGACATATACTATATGGGTTATAAGCTAGTAATTAAATGTTTATGTAGTGCTTGAAAATGGATAAAAGTTGTCCTAAGTATAAGCCAGTAAAGAGGCTGAAGGTGGGCCATTACCTTCAAATGAGGACATGGGCTCCAGGATGCCAAACTGTTTGAGAACTGCCATGAAAAGGATGACCACCACGCCGATGGCAAACAGCTCCATGCCCTGGATCCCCATGACTTCAGGACAGGGGAAGCTCGCTCAGGACCAAGCCCCCGTGGATTGATGAAAGAAAGCCCGGGCTGACCTGAGTTACTGCACTATTCAACAGTGACGAAGAAGTTCAACAGGGGTGAGCCAAGAAGCAACAGGAACCAATCTGGTTGGTGGGTGACTGCATGAAGTTGTTTCCAGGCCCAGGATACAGCATGAGAACCAGCTGGACGAAGGCTGCTCTAATGTCAACACTGATGCTGAAGTGGAAAATATGTGGAGGCTGACATATATGGAAAACCTTCCTCTCTGGACCCATGAGGAAAACTTGGGAGCTGTGTTATTTATTAGAGCGAGTTGAAGGAGACGTTTAGAGTCACTTTCCAGACTTTCCTCTTATGCTCACTTTGAAGAGCTCAGACTGGCAAAGACACAAGTTACTGCTCAGCCTCTTAATCCAGCTACTATCAGTCTTCACAGCATAGCATATACTAATAAATCACATCTTGGTTTTAGATGAAAATGCCATTTAGGAAAAGCAAACAATGTGGTAAGGTCTCTGTGTCCATTTTCATGAGTTTGCTCCCATTAACTAGGAGAAATTCAGAGTGGATAGGACAGACTTATTGAACAGAGAGGAGAAGAGAACAAGAAAAACCCAGGTCTTCTCATCTTGCATGCCATAAAATGGCAAAACAGCATTAGCGATCATAACTAAATCACCCCATTACAATCGCTAGACCACATGAGTAATCTCTAAAACCTCAGCTCTGGAACACAAAACATACTGCAAATACTTTATCTGCAAGCTGAGAACAAACAAAGTGACTTTCTAACCTCAGCGGCATCCACTTAAAACAGACCTTTCAGTCAAGACAGAAAAAGCAGAACTTTGTGGAAAATAAAACACTCCTTTGTCCAAAAAAGAAAAAACAAACAAACAAACAAACTGATGAGGCTTACTTGATCTTTTAAATAATTTAAGTAACCACTTTTTGCTGTTCTGTTACTCTGACAGTAGACAGCAATCCTCACGTCCCCAAACACCTTTCAGGTTTTATTTGACCATTCACAGTTCAGTGCAGGCTCGGCATCGCAGTTCAGTCTTCACTGTTTGCCCAAATCCAAGTCCAGATATGGAAGCGTATGACCCCAGAGAGAAGATACTCAGAGCAGCGGCAGCAGTGTCTGGGAAGGGAAATCCTGAGAAACTGAGAGGAGCTGTGAGGAATGAAACCTCCCCCCTCAGTGTCTATCTCCTCCACACACACTTTTCCACCTCTCTCCCCTCTCTCTGCAGCTTCCTGAATTTATCTGTTGCTGCTTCTAGTTGCAACTTTTCACCCCTCAGCTCAGTTGCTCCAGCTGTGCCATTTCTACCTTAAACCTTCCGCACATCCTGTTCTTCTTCTACTCTCTCTAAAGTCCACTGTGCTCCTCCTTTTCTTCCATCTGTCTGTGTGTGCTCTGGAGCTTCCAGCCTCCTCCTCCTCCTTCCCTCGCTATCTCCTCTGCTTTCCATAACTTTGGCCAACAGCAGACTTCCTCTCTCCCTGAGTTGAGCTCTTTTATGCAAACTTTCCCTTCTGTCTTCAGTACATCCACCTCTTCTCATTTCACCTCCAGGAAGGCTTAAAAATGTTTTGGGGAGCAAATTGCAGTAATACTCACATTTAAGAGGCCTGGATAAATGGCAATAAGAAACCCTGATAAAGAACTTTACATCAATAAATAGTTGCTATTGTCACGTCTTTGTGTCTCTTTGTAACCATCGTACATCATAAACATTGTACTGTTCCTTTTGTAGCTGTTTTGTTTTTCTTTGTAGTCATTTTGTGCGTGTTTTACTTCTCTTTGTGACCATTTTGTACCTCTTTGCAGTAATTCTGCATCTTTTTGTGGTTATATTATGTCTTTCATCATTCATCATTCATCATTCATCTTCTTTTTGGGATCAGATTGTGTTTGTGAACATTTTGCATCTTCTTGTAGTCATTTTGCATTTTTGTGCACTTTTTGCTTCATTAGAAATTGTAGTTTTTGCTTCTTTGCGGTGATTTTGTCACTTGTTTTATTTATTGTGCTTCTCATGCTGCGTGTTTGAAGTTGTTTTGTATCTTTTTTTTGTGCTCATTTTGCATCTTGTAGTTTTTCGCTCTTCTTTTCAGTTATTTTGCACCTTGTTTTTTTTAACTTTACTTTTTTTTTAACTGATACAGTTCGCAGATGAGGCATGAAGTCAAAAATTACTCACACAGGTCAAGCAAACACAAAGATCAAATAGGGACACCAACCTCCCTACACTTGTAACTTCTCCTCAACCCTTCTGTTTTATCGATCTTACTATGAACTAGAGATAGCATGAGTCCAAATGATTACAAATGCATTACTAACTCATTTTAATGATTACTGGAACATGGTCCACAATTTGCCAATGAAAACATGAAAAAATATAATTGAGTGGGTGAGCATCAGTGGGTATAAGTATGGTTGTGTTAGTGTGTGTTTAGCAGATCAAAAGACAATAACTGATGACTCTGCACTTGCTAATGCATCAAGATAAGATGTGTGTGTGTGTTTGTGTGTGTGTTATTATATTGACTTAGATGGAGAAAGGAGACACAGATGGGAGGCCAGAGTGAGAGGGATCAATATCTTTGTGGTGAGGTGGTGGAGATCCCCTCTGCTTTTTCTCCACTTTGTGAATTTAACCAGAAAAACTGAGGTCCACTATCAATGACAAAATCACACGGCTGGCTACTCTGTGCTGCGCTTCATAATAAACGAATCACCCTGAAAGTCAAATTTACATTTTAGTTACAACTTTGAAGGAGACAGGAGATAAGCAATCACATGCTAAAATTAAACACAACACACACATACACACACACACACAGACTCCATGCATGCATGTATCTGAGCTGCATGTGTGTACTTATGAATAACTGTGTGTGAGTCTATTCTGAGCAAGTATTGATGCTGGTGGATTTCTGTGTGTGTGTTTGTGCGCCAGACCATTAGGACACTAACAGGGTTTAAAAGGTAGGCTTGTTGCTGCTTGCTGACACAACAGTCAGTAAATAGGGAGAGAGGACCCAGACAGTTTCCTCTGAGTCAGACACATCAGCAAAGATCTACAGAGAGTGGAAGACACACTTAAATAACACTTAAGCCTCTTCAATACAGAGGCATTAAATCATAAGAAATGACTCCTTGCTTCACATAAAATATTTGTACACATAAGATGTTTGATCAGCAACTAAAATTAGAATTTGCTGATGTAAAAACCTGATGTCTGGTAATGTATGTATTTTCTATTTTAATCTAACACACTTAGCAGAAACTCCGTCCAGAAAGAGGCATCCCATTAGGTCTAAATTTGTTTAAAAAGTGAGCGTCCCTCCCGTCACCTCAGACAACCAACAGATTTGAATCCAGACCTTTTCCAGCTGCAAGAGGGCATTGCTTACCACCATGCTGCCCTCAAATGTGGAAACAATAAGCGTCAACAGTCCATCAGGAGACAGAAACACAATTTAAATGTAGATATTACTGGCCACTTCATTAGGTACATCTATTCAACTGCCTGTTAATCCAAATATCTAATCAGCAAATCACATGGCACAGACTCAATGCATTTAGGCATGTAGACATTATCAAGACGACCTGCTGAAGTTCAAACTGAGCATCAGGATGGGGAAGGAAGGTGATTTAAGTGAATTTGAACATGGCATGGTCGTTGGTGCCAGACAGGCTGGTCTGAGTATTTCAGAAACTGTTGATCTGCTGGGATTTCCCCACACAACCATCTCTACATTTACAGAGAATGGTCAGAAAAAGAGAAAATATCCAGTGAGCAGCAGTTCTCTTGGTGAAAATGCCTTGTTGATGTCAGAGGACAGAGGAGAATGGCCAGACTGCTTTAAGCTGATAGGAAGGCAGCAGTAACTCAAATAACCACTCATAACACCCAAGATATGCAGAAGAGCATCTCTGAACGCACAACACATTGAACCTTGAAACAGATGAGGTACAGTAGCACTGTTGCCATTCCTGTCAGCTAAGAACAGGAAACTGAGACAATAGAAGACTGGAAAAGCCTGGTCTGATGAGTGTCAATTTTTGCGACATTCAGCTGGTAGGGTCAGAGTTTGGCTTAAACAACACGAAAGCATGGATCCATCCTGCCTTGTATCAACAGTTCAGACTGGTGGTGGTGTAATGATGTGGGGGATATTTTCTTATTGGGGGGGGGGACTCGTTAGTACCAACTAAGTGTACTTTAAATGTCACAGCCTCCCTGACTATTGCTGCTGACCATGTTCATCCCTTTATGACCACAGTGTACCCATCTTCTGATGGCTGCTTCCAGCAGGATAACACACCATGTCACAAAGCTCAAATCATCTCAAACTGCTTTCTTGAACATGACAGTGAGTTCACTGTACTCAAATGACCTCCACAGTCACCAGATCTCAATCCAACAAAGCACTTTTGGGATTTGGTGAAAGAGGAGATTCACATCATGGATGTGCAGCCAACAAATCTGCAGCAACTGTGTGATGCTATTATGTCAACATGGACCAAAATCTCTGAGGAATGTTGCCAGCAACTTGTTGAATCTATGGTATGAAGAATTAAGGCAAAAGGGGGTCCAACCTGGTACTATCAACATGTACCTAATAAAGTGTCCGATGAGTGTATATAAATGGTATAAACATGTTTTTTAATGACAAAAAAAACCCAAAAACAAAGACACAGACTTTTGCATAATGGAAACAACGGCTAGCTGTGATCTACATGAATGCAAAATATTGTCCCCAATAATCAGCTGATCCCTACTTAGGACATACAACAACAACTAACTAAAAAGTAAAATCTTAAATCTAGTCGAGTACAAGATTTTTCTGGAAAATAAGAAGTCAGGTGTAAGCAGGTAATGGTAGCAGTATCATATCAGCTCAAGAGGCATAAAAGATCATACCCTACCTGAGCGATGGTACCTGGCTGCACTGTGGCCACAGTGAGAGAGGCAGCTGGGCCGAGAGAGGCGCCTGCGGGCCTCCACAGAGAGAGCAGCCATCACAGCTCCCATAATGCAGCTCAACTATCACAACAGCAAGGCTGGCTGAGATACTTTGGATACTGCGGAAGATCCAAAGAGGTCTAACAGGAGAAGATCCAAATTTTAAAGGACTAAATGCAAACGCCTAGTCATGGAGATCAATGCTAACGAAGTGCTTTAAATGGGTGAGCGGCCAAGTTTGACTCCGGGCACTAAAAGTCTCAGCTCAGCCTGAGAGGAGGCAAACGAGCAAATCTCACCTACTGACAAAGGCAACTGTGGAAAAGGCGACAGGTGAGAGAGACTTTTGTGTGTGTGTGTGTGTGTTTGTGAGAGGCCACATTTAAAAATCTTTTTGAGTTTGTGACACCACATCACAGCGAGACAGGGAGATAAAAAAGAAGAAAGGATCAAACGGCACAGCAGAGCTTCTGACCTTTCACATCACACATGTAGCAGACACCCCTACATTTCTTTTTTTCCTGTCTGTCTCACTCCCTTCCTGTCTTCTGATCATTCACCACACAGAAACATGGCTCTAGCTTCTAGGTACTGTCTCCTCACTTATACAAATTCCTGCTCCTGTGGCTCTGGAAAGCCAAACTACTCTCCAATATCTCAGTGTAGAAAAACCGATAAACTAAACCATGGATTAGCATGTGATCTATTACGCTATATAGTGATGCCTTTACACTTTGGACCTTTCATGTAAAGAAACCATTATATAATGTTGTTGGCTGATTTAAGAACTTTTTAAAAGTAAATCACATCACCACCATGATTATCATTATATTATGTAAAATATAACTAAGTTCCTTATAATTTGTCTATACTGAGCTCTCCCTTTCCATTTACCTCCAGACTTCACTGTACCTCCTTGTCTTTCCTAGGTCTGCCTTCATCCACATAGATGCCCATTCAGTAGCTGTACCAGCTAATAGCCTAGTTATTACTAGTATTACTAATAGCTGTAGTAATAGCCTGTGAACAGCCTGGGAAAGAACAGACTGCAACAATTTCTGGCTCCTGTAGAGTTTTTCCATACCTGGAGTTGAAACAACTCCCCTTCTCTATTTCATAGACCATCTATTTTAAACATAACTGCAAAAGGTATTGCAAACAGTCAATGCAATACTTTTGTAAACCCCTTGAATAAAAGCTTAAAGTCTGCACTTCAATCACATCTTGATTGTTTGATTTAAAATCCACCTTGGTGATGTACAGAGGCAAAATATGAAAATTTTGTCACTGTCCAAAAAAAAACAAAACCTTATGGACCTAACTGTATATAGTAATATACTGTAACACAAACACAACAGAAAAGGGATTTTAGCTATGTCCATAAAATAATATTAAGAAGAAGATAATCTTGGTGACTATAGCTACAGTTTGGTTAAGCATCACAACCAAAAACCAAATTTACCTTCTTTTAATGTCTGTTAGCAAAAACTAGCAACATCTTAGGTTAGCACAAAGACTGGAAGCTAACTTGACTCTGCCAGCTATATCAAATTTATTACAATGTTATATCTTGTCTATTTTTAAACCTGTACAAATAAAGAAGATTGGATGGGCTAATAGTTGGATTTTCTTTGAGCAGATCCAGGCAAGCTGTTTACCCCTTTTAGTCATCATGCTAAGCAAAGCTAACCAGCTTATAACTGATGGTGTTAATCTTTATATCTAATTCTTGAGAACACAACCAAGAGTATTTTCCAAAATGTAATCTCATCTTTGGCTTGATTGCATTACAATAAACTATTTTGACTTTTTTAAGTGATTCTCTTCTTGGTTTACCTCTTAATAAGACATATTATTGGACTATTGTGGCTCCATAGGGTAGTGCTTCACATATTTGCCTAACAAGTGTAAGATTCCCAGTTTGATTCTGGGAGGAGACACAAATCCCTTTGGGATTCAGGAAGGGCATCCTGTGTAAAAAATCTGTTGGATCAAACATGAGGAGCTGCCTGCTGTGGCGACCCCTTGTGAATTAAGGAGCAGCCAAGAGTAGCTTTATGTGGTGAATGGAAAAATAAATAATCTAATATACTAAAATTTCACAGTTTTGCAGTTTTGACACCAAAGACAAAAGCTATACAATTTCTGATATTTACAGTAAACACAAAGCCAATTTTTGTTTTGATGTTCTTTTTTATGGATCAAAATAACATGCCTGTTCATCTTTACATTTTAAAAGCACTTATAAAGTTTTTTTCCAAGTGTTTTCATAACAATGTCTATTTCAGGTATGGAAGACAAAAAACTCATAACCTCAAACCCTGATGTGAGATCTAACAGTGGCTGAGAGATTATAGGCAACATTACACTCACCAGACACTTTTTTTAGTTATACCTTGCTAGTACTGGGTCGGACCCCCTTTTGCCTTCAGAACTGTCTTAATTCTTCATGCCATAGATTCAACAAGTTGCTGGAAACATTCCTCAGAGATTTTGGTCCATGTTGACATGATAGCATCACACAGATGCTGCAGATTTGTTGGCTGCACATCCATGATGTGAATCTCCAGTTCCACCACATCCCAAAGGTGCTTTGTTGGCTCAGCTGGTACTAAGAGGCCCAAAGTGTGCCAAGAAAATACCCCCCCCCCCCACCCCCCCACCATTACACCACCACTACCAGCAGCTTGACTGTTGATTCAAGGCAGGATGGATCCACGCTTTCATGTTGTTTAAATTCTGATCCTGCAACATCAATCTTCTACTGTTTAATTGGTTGTATAAATAAAAACTCGGTTGTAACGAGTACTCAGACCAGCCTGTCTGGCACCAACAACCATGCCACGTTCAGAGTCACATAAATTCTGATGCATTCTGATGCTCGGTTTGAACTTCAGCAGGTCTTCTTGACCATGTCTACATGCCTGAATGCATTGAGTTGCTACCATGTGATTGGCTGATGAATGTATATGCTTTGTAATATCGTCTCTGTCCACTAGAGGACATCAGACACCATGCAACACACAGCTGAGGAGAAGAGTGGCTCACATTCATTCACTGACAGAGAGAAAAAGGAGAGATTGGATCAATGTTTTCTGATTATTGTAGGATCTTAAACAAGCTCACTGAGCTGTAAATGAAAAGAAAGACACTCTGTGGTTTGTCATAACATCTGTATCCGTGTTTAGCAGGAAAACCATCAGGAACAACCAATGCAAGAAATCTAAAACTGTAAAGATTGCAGCACTGAAGTGTCCCTGTTATTCTCTGTGCATTCATGAACATAAGTGCAAATTTGCAAATGTAAAAAATCTGCAGAAGCTGTACAGTGATTTTAAACACACTGCTGCTCAGACCAGGGGAGGGCTGATTAAGCCATCCAAGTCTCTTTAATGTTAGTTTCCTCCCTAACAACCTGCCCCAGGGACTGAAAATGAAAACTTTTCTGCATATTGCACCAAGTGTTGACAAGAACTGCCCTCTACGTTCTCAGTAAACAGCACCCCAGGAATTTAAACATGCTCTATGGCCTCTCCAACTTTATCCAAGAGCTACAAAAATCTTACAGTGGTCATCAGGGAAAAGATGGCAGCTCTTTCACACTTTTCACACTCCTGCTATCTCTGCCTCGTTCCTTCAACTTTTTCATATGTTCCAATTAAAACTAAACCCAGTCTCGCTTCCATATGAGATAATCTCCTTTTCATAAAATCACCTTAGCTAGGCAGGTTCAAAACCAGCCTTGGATATGTAATTAAAACAGGGGCATATTTTTCTCTCCTATTGCTCTGCTGTGCTTTCTTAAAATTACTTTTATTTCTCTTTATCCAACACCAAAATGCCCTCTCTTTTCCCTTCCCTAAGTTTAGTTAGTGGATCACCGGAGACCTGAATGGACCTGAGCAGGAAGATTCAAACAGGGAACTGCCAGGACAACAGATGCAGAGAGTTTAAAACCAAGCAGGAGGCAAAAGAAAGTTTTTCCTCTGCAGAGAACATCCATTATCCAGTCTTGTCTTCTGTCACCATCCTGATACTCTGAGGTGTCCTGACCTGCTTGCACAGACTTTAGGAGGATCTCTGACAAGAGAAACAGCAGGAGATTTCAGACAGAATGAGTCTGATCAATTTTAAAAAGAAGGTGAAAAGAGGAGTGAGTGTCGATAAAGAGGAAACAGCGGGGTGGAAGAGCAAGGAATACCGGGTGCTGATTCAGCTGGCAGTGGCCTGATGAGGCGATGTGTTTGCTGAATGAAAGGACAGACGAGGAGGACAGAGGATAGACTTACAGCTAATCAATGGTGAATGGAAGGACATACAGACACACTCAGAAAGGACAGACCAGTAAAAAGACGAACAAAACATAAATTTTGGAAGTGCCAATGTACTCTAAAGTCTCCTTTAACACAAGAACAAAGAGCTCTTATTCAATCTTAAAGGTCACAGCACATTTTCCTCCTTAAAGTACTTGTGGCAACATTATAAAAGCAACACTGACAATTATCTCTTTCTTAAAGGGTTGAAACAATGACAAGAATAAGGGGCAAACTCCAATCGCACGTGAGAACTTACACAGCTCCCTCGATACACAGATATTCAGCCTGTGGATGTAGGTGGAAAGTCAAAGTACCAACACAAAAATGTAAAAACTCTTACAAGTAAAAGCATTAAGTCATACTGATGATGGAGTAGTTCAAATATCCGTTTTCTTCTACTTATCCAGTTTAGGGTCACAGTGGGGCTGGAGTCTATCCCAGCTGCCATGTGGCAAGAGGCAGGCTACACCCTTGACAGGTCACACGTCTATCGCAGGGCTAACACACAGAGACAGCCAGCCATTCACACTTACAGTCAATTTAGAATTACCAATTAATCTAACACACATGTCTTTAGACTGTGGGAGGAAGCTGGAGTAACCAGAGGAAACCCACACAGGCACAGGGAGAACGTGCAAACTGCTGTGAGGGAACAGTGCTAACCACCACACCACCATGCCAGCCTACTTCAAACAGCAAAAAAAAAAAAAAAATATATATATATATATATATTTATATATTTTTTTTTTTTTATTTTTAAATAAT